>JANTNU010000235.1:45622895-45636227 GCA_024752395.1 Erythroxylum havanense
ATTGTTATAAATTTTCTACTTTGTTGTGGGTTATTATTATTATTATTATTATTATTATTATTATTATTATTATTATTATTATTAATTATGGTTATTATTATTAATAATTATCATTATAAATTTGTGTACTTGTTATTATTATTATTATTATTATTATTATTATTATTATTAATTATCATTATAAATTTGTGTACTTGTTATTATTATTATTATTATTATTATTATTATTATTATGTTCTTATTATTATTTTTATTATCATTATTATACATAATTCATTTTGTTATTATTGTTGTGATTATTAAATTGCTTCTTATTGTTACTTTTCTTCTTCTATTATTATTATTATTATTATTATTCAATATTAATTTTTATTTTTATTGTTATTATTTTGTTAACATTTTTACTAATATAAATCATTCGTTTTAAAATAATAAATAAATTACATATTTCCAATCATATTTAAGTGTATGGGCATTTTCGTCATTGATACTGTTTTTTTGTTTTGTCCTCTGCAACCAAACATATTTCTGTCCTCAAGATGGAGACAATAATTTCTGTTATGGCCATCACAACCAAATACCCAACTGTTTCTAATTTTTGTTCTGTTTCGTCTCTAAATTTTGGTTTCGTTTCGTTTCGTCTCTGCCTACAAAAGACAGCAACCATACGTAGCGTTATAGATGAGATACAAAGATGGGGGAAGGACAACTATCAAGCTTGAGGTGTCTGAACTGGACTTTGGATGTTTGCATTGCGTTTGTCTGAACGGGGAGAAACCCAACTGTTAATGTCGCGTATACCGAGAGAGCAATAAATGTACGGACTAGCTAGCTACATACGCAGTTCGTTCAGATGTCGGTGTTATCTTTCTTGCTGTTACACCTATAGGGTGCCAAAGTCTCCCCTTAGAAGATCAGTCAGGGACCTACATCCCCCGACTCGTTTTGTAATCTCTATTGTACGTTCCCTTTAAATAAAAAAAAAGGTGTTGATACTCGGCATGTGAGATCGGTGATAATAGTTGTAAGTGAACTGAATAATAATTAGATATGTCTTATGGGATGTCTTAAAAGGAAGGGTGTGACTTTTTTTTTCAAAGAGATAAAAAAATAAATATATGAATACAATTATGTTGGCCAATTATATATATATATATATATATATCAAAAAGATGACACTCTACAAAATTTAATAAATAAATTAGGCACATTTTAAACTTCATATGCTAAAAGCTTTAGTAATATTAAATCATGAATATTAAATTATAATAAAATTATTTACTTCTTTAAAAAATTAATCTTCATAGTTATGTTCATAATCTTAATATTGGAAAGATAAATTGAGTAATTAATAAATAAAATTATTTCAATCAATAAGAGTTATTGTTTATTAAAGTAAATTTAATCGAACTAAAAAGTATAATAATTCAAAATTTTTCTTTTTATTTATTATATACCAATTTTATAATTCTTGAATATCAGTTGAACTTTTAAAGTTTAAACATTTTCTTTGACAGAGTTGATATCTGGTTTGGTTTTTAATATATTGGAAATACTTGAAACATTTGACTCTATATAGATTTACCTATTTGCGTTTTGGTTTTAAGGTCCTACCATATCATCTCTTGGCAATTCTCCTCTGCCAGTTGTCTTCAATTAATGGTATTGTACATGCCATTCAAAAATTTACTGGGGACTATATTTTTATGTTGACTGCCTGACATTCATGCACATGGAAAGGAATAAAAAGCTTTGCATGGATCTTATCTTTGTGCGATTGTTTTTTTTTTTGGTTACAAAGGAAAAAAAATACAAGATTAACTCATAATTCTGGAATCCAATGTTCTTTACGTATTCCTACGAAGAAGCTTCTGGATGTCCAAAGGAGACTCTTGAAAGATATGGAGACAGACATAATAAGAATGCGAGAGTTGCTAAGCTGTCAGAGCATTGATTCTTTTCGCATAAGACATACTAAAATTGTACCTCCCAAGTTTGGTGTAAAAGCCCTTGAATTTCTGTCACAAAAAAATATCCTCAGTCAGTATTACGCGAAAGACAGAGAGAATATTAATAACCTTTAGAAAGTCCACTTCGACAATAATCTATCGATATCCTAAATTTCAGGCCAACATAAGTCTTAAGAAAGCACCCTAAAGTTCTACAGATAAGAGCAAACTCCTTTCGATATGCTACTGAAACCTCCCACACTAGTTCTTATGATAATCTCTAATTAAACCTCCAGTTGATACCTTTGTGAATCCTTGTTTTGTTGCTCCATTAGAATTAATTTTTACCCAACCTGTCAAAGGTTTAGTCTAGCTCACAAAGCTACTCACAGGTATGCCCTGTGTCAAAAACACACAATTTTTCATCACTCTTGCTCGTGCTAACCAAACGACGTAATTCATTATGATTTCGATACATCTATCGGCCCTTCAAAACCAATGTTTTCTTTTGAATTGGTTGCTTCTAAATTCTGATGGTGACATTTATAATTTTGCACACAAATTATACGATCAGTACGTCCATAGTATTGTTTTTATTCTTCGGGGAACAACGATAGTACTACGGGCAGATTTGCAAGTGCATGAACAAAGGGGTTCAACCACCAAATCATTACAAAATGAAAGTGCGGGGCATGGTGTGTGCCCCTCCCAAACGACACTAATTTCTTTGATTGAGAGCTTGAAAATGATAATTTCAATCTTATTGAACAATTGGGTTTTAAATTTTTGGACATGATCCTAATTTGGGAGGCATAATTGTTACTAGAAACAGATAAGATAGCTCCAAATGCATGCACTTGCATTTTATTAGGGGACATAAAGACTATATGGGATGGATTAGGAGTCCAATAGATCACATGGGATGGATTAGGATTCCAAGTAAAATGGGAAAGGACGAAGATGCTGAGATTTAGCGTGTCCAAGGGAAATGTTTATGCAGCAATTAAAACCTGTCGGCCGACACAACAAAGTAGGAAAAAACAAAAAACCCATATAGAAAATATGCTCAGATGTCATGTATCGTGTTAATATATCCTCCAATTAGAATTTTTTGCTCTATTTGTGTTTGCATGTTGATCTACTCTCCATGTACGATTTTTGTTTTGTTTTGTTATTGTTTGCAAAATTCCATCTTGTGTTGTGTATTCATATCATTGATTAAAAATACCATACCGTACCCCAAAAAAAGAGTACCAGATAAGAAAGTTTTGTACTAAAATAGTCAGTAGCTACCGGTTAAATGTTGGTCAAAATTACAATTTTTTAAAATAGGATTAAAATTAAAAAACTTAAAAAATTTTCTATGTAAAAACATAATTACTTATACATAAAAAGGATTATGATAGATTTATTTATAATTTATTTAACAAATAATAAAATACAAATATGAATGTATTAAATAAATTTTTATGTCATTAAACTTATACAAAGTGATTATAAATTACATAATTAAATATATTAGTTTCACATAATAATATTTAATGATATTTTAATATTTGTATGTTTATATTGATTTTTAATATATACATATGAAAAATATGATAGCAAATTTTGGAATATGTAAAAATAGAATTTGAAATTAAATTTACTTATTATAAATATATAATTTATACTTTGTATTATTATTAATTTTATATCTATATGAGAGTTAAATGTTTTTTATTTTAATTTTTAAAAAATAGGTGAAAATAATATTGATTATGATTCTTAATATGTGATTGGAGCAAAGTAAAAAAATTATAACATAATATATTGATTTTTATAAAATTTAGAGACTATTTTATAATTTAAAAAATTATATGAAACGATACCTAACATTAACTTGTATTAACATTGTACCGTATTAAAATCAAATCTAGTATAGTACTTATAATATCGATTCATACAGAGAAAGATGAAATATGTCAGAAAAAAAGAGCGAAAAAAGAGATATAATGTATATTGGTAGATGGCTTCCAGGCTTACTAAAATCCATTTGCAATTCTTCATTATTTTTTCTTAGAATAATTGCATTATGGACAAGCGTAGTCCAATCCGTTAGTTCTGACACTGTTTTATAGATCATCCACAAATGTTACGTGAAACTGACATTGAATGTATATTTGATCTACTTGAACTCATGCACATGAATCACATGTACATCCATAATAAACGCTAATATAGTTTGATCTCTTTATGGAATAATAATAATACTATTGTAAAAAAGGAACATTATGAAAGCTGGAAAGTACCTTAAAAGCACAGCCTCTTGTTACCTCTAAAGTTACTGGCCATGCCACCGCCCCTAACTGGGTCCGTCTTTTCACCGATAGTGCCATGACAACACACACCTCCCAAGCGGCTGGTGGTGGGATTTTTCAGGATCACAAGGGCCGCTAGATTTGGGGGTTCACGCAGCACATCGGTACCTGCACTCCGATCGAAGCTGAACTCAACTGGGACGTCCTCCATGGCTTGACCATTACCTACCAGCTGGGATACCCGTTGGTCCAACTCCATTCTGACTGCGAAGCAGTCGTCGACCTCCTTAATAACGCAGGTGACGACTACTGGAGCAACTCCATCATTCGGCAAATCTGCTAGCTCTTGGATCGAAACTGGTATTTCGACATCCGACATGTCTATCAAGAAAACAACGTTTTGGCCGACTCACTGGTCAAACTGGGTTTTGCTATACCATTAGGCCTTCATGTACTGTCCACCCCTCCTCAACAAGTTGAGGGGTGGATGTCCCGAGTGACACCCCCTCCCTAAGCAATGTTTCGCTTTTTCGGTATGTAAAAAAAAAAAAGTTAGTCCACTCACCAAATTTTCCATAGTTTCCCCAATCATCAACTACTTATTATTATATTCTATAAATTATTGGTATTATTTTGTGTGTTAATTGCTGAATGTGAATTTATATTCCCTTAAAATATGGTTAAACTTCATTTTTTATGAACTTAAAAAGACATATTTGCATATGAGACCTTATTGCTTTCCGTGTCAATTGCATAATCTTAGATTGATGACATTTTGTCTCTTAGGGATGGCTGTAATGTGTGTCATTTCTTTAATCGATAATGAACATTGTTATGAACTAAAAATATAATGAATTGTCAACTACTACTCCTACCTTTTCTAATAATGTAAATGTTGGTAACTCTTCATTCCCATTACAGTAAGGTATTAGAAAGAGATGGATACTAAAAATATATAAGGTCAAGATTAAGATGAAGAAAGATACTGAGTCCATGAATTTATCATGCTAGTGTTTAAGGTAAAAATTGGTAAGTTAATGCTATACCTAAAGTACTTGCTCGTGTATAATTAAGAGACATACGTTTGTGTTAACGATGGACACGACTGTGTATATGATCGTGTAAACATTTATAACCATGTGCAAGATTAAAATTTTGAGAACAAACACGGTCGTATAGAATCAAACATAGTCATGTAAGCATAGACAACCATGTCCTTTGACCGTATAAGTCATTAGGATCGTGTATCTCCCTAACGTCATGTTTTGAAGAACACGATAATGTATATGTATGCAAAGTCTTATTTTTTCAAGATTTAAAGATAATTTTAAGAGATATAAATTGTAGGCGACAAAAATACGTAATGATAAAAGAATTTTAGGGTCTAAATAACTTTCATCAAGTACAATTTTATTAAAGTTTAATTTTCAGAATTTATTTAAGAATAGTATTAGTATATGTGTGTGTATGTGTATGTGTATGAGAGAGAGAAAGAGCTAAAAAATATTTTAACTATAGTTATTTTATGAGGTATTTTTCGCTTGAAACCTTAACACTCGTATCTTGCGATTATTGGATTTAATGAATTTTTTGTAAGTAAAATCTTATGTCCAATTTTTCTTTTCGTTATTAATATTGTTTAATTAGTATGCTATTGGTTAAATAATCTTGTTGATCGTGTGATCAGTATTATTGATTAGTCCCTACATCAGTTAGAAAGATTGCAACAGAGCATGAAACTTTATTTAAAAAAGAACTCACAGAGCTAAGAAAATAGTTCACATGGTTTATATAATGCTTGCAAGGATTGTGACATTGAGGTTCAGTCACTAATGTCTAGTAACAATGGATGGCATAACATATTGAATTTTTAATATGGGCTGAGTATAGAGTTCACTTATAAGAATTAGACTTGGGTCAACTATTGTCCAAATAACTAGAACTAATTATTTGGATAGTTGATATTTACCACTTATAAACCCTTTAACATTTTCATGTTTAGTCAATATGAAATACTTTAACACTCCCCTTAAAGTGTAACTAGAACTGGACATCCAATTTTTACTTGAAATATACGCAGTGGTAACCGGATTGAGCCGCTAGGACTGGACATTCAGACGGACAACCGAGAAATTAATAATCTGGACCGAACCTATTCTGATACCACATTGAATTTTTAATATGGGCAAAGTGTAGAGTCCACTTACAAGAATTGAGCTTGAGTCAACCATTGTCCAAATAACTAGTTATTTGGATATTTGACTTTTACCACTTATAAATCTTTTAACATTTTCATGTTTGGTCAATATAAAATAAGCTAACATAACAAAACCTATAAGTAAGAATAAACACATTCTATTGTGTATACGAAGGATTTTTAAGCTTTATAGAACTTAGAGTTGATATTTATTTTAGGATTTGTCACTTGATTGTGATCAAATTATAAATAATATGCTATTCGCATCATAGACAAAGTCTGAAAGGGGTAGTAATATTCCTCTGGTGTTATTTTCACTCAAAGACAATACGTATGACGAGGTTGAGATATCAAAGTAAATATATTTTTACCTATATTTCTTCCTATTCTATTACCTAATACATCATAAATCGTAATCATAATTCCATCCTTTTGTGTTTTTTTTTAGTTTGGTATATTCAATTCGTTATACAATTTCCTAAGATAAAAAGATTATCTTATTTCAACAAGTTGATTAAAGGTACAAGGTCACATCACCAATTACCGCCTTCATAGACTAAGACTATCCGGGAGTAAACAATTTGGTTAAACGTTCCTGACCCAATTACCGAGAGAAGGACAAGAAGTCCTACATCGACCCACAAAAATCCAAATTCAACGGTAAAGACGGGAGTGAATCATGAATGGCCCTGTACACAATGCATCCTCTCTCTAGAATTAATTATATATCTGCAATTTGGACTCTAGTTTATGCTATACGACTCGTACACAAAGGGACATGTTGCTTTCATTATCCTTCTACTGCCAGAGGGATATTCTATAATAGATTATCTAAATCAAAAAATAGTTATTGCACAAAAATATTTAAACCTTCTTTAGGACTAATGCTCATATACACTCCAATTAGTATTTTATTTGTTTGAAGTCGATAATGTGCTACTGATAATGACATTTAATAGTCTGTTACATTTTAATATAAAATTGTAATACATATTTTAATGCAACACAATTATTTCGTAAATTTTAAAATCATTACCTCTAATTGAACTATAACAAGCCTTATTTGACAATTAACGGATTGCATTAGTTGTTAGTTAATAACAAATTATAACAATTGATTTAACCAGTAGATAACAATTTACTATTTATTAAAAATATTTAATAAAAATATTTGTTTAGTATTAATTGTTTACGAGTAAAATAACTTAATAAGGTGTGACTTTAAAACAAATTATAAGGACACGAGTTTAAAAGAATGACTACAACCTTTCCTTGAATTATGCCACAGGAACCTAGTCCATATTACTTTGGCATAATTCAAAATAAATTAATCTACATTAACATGCTAACATATTACATGCATGGCCTTGTAAAATAAATTTAAAGGGCAGGTTTTGTTGATGACTTCATTAACAAATGTTGGCTTCGTTTATACATGGTTCATGCATGGCTTTTTTTTAGCAGAGTTTCTAAAATTAACTGATTTAGTTAAATCAACTAATCCAATCAACTGCTCTCCAAATGTTTCTATCGACTGGATAACACAGTCAATCGGTTAAAACATTTCAATAAATAAAAATTTAATTAATAAGTTATTTACCAAACGGACCACAATAGTTAACCAATTGAAACGTTTCAATAAGCTAAAATTTAAATGATACGCTATTCACAAAACAGGGCCACAGTACACAATGAATTTGGATTCCTTATCCATTATACACGAATCAATCCCAATTCTCTACGAATAGTATAAATAGTGGAACACTTTCTGTTGAGTGAGCATAGGGATCACTAGCCAAGCTAGGCGACGAAATTTCATTCTAAAGCTCGGCTTCTTAAAACTTTGTGGGGAAAAATATGTGATTGGGTGATGAAAAGCGTGACCATGACCATCGCCTTAATTTGGAATCCAACTTTGTTTTCTTATAAAGAAAGTCATCACCTTTTAATTGCTAACTTGCAGCAGCATAAGTAACAGCGGCAGCCTCCAAGCCGCCGCCACTACCTGGTGAAAAATGCGGTCAAATTCGCCCACTCGCATTAGATAGGGGGACCATGTCATAGTTTCCTCTTTATTTTATGTAATAACAAGTTTGGATTCTCCTCTTCTGACTTTTTATACTCAGGTACTGCTTTTGGGCTGGTTTACGTATACTCTTTACTAATTCATATCGTTTTAGAGTATGAATTGGGGAATTTTTTCTACTAATTCCTTATTTTCTTAATGCTTTCTTTTGACTTATAAAATAATAAAATTACTCAACTGCCCAAGCAACATCTTTTAATGCTTGAGTACCTCTTTCATATGCTTTCTTTACGTTTCAAAAGTCAAACTAAGCAAGCGGTGAGGTGATTATTTCTAGAGAACAGAAGAACTGGGGCCCTTTGACATCAATGTTTTTTTTTATAATCAAGATTAGACGTCATGAATAATTCCTAATCACGTATTAGGAATGACTAATGTGACTCGGTGTCTCACATCTTGTTTAATATTTTATGTCATACTGCCTACAAACAGTGAACATGATTGGATTGGGAAGATGACAATCCTATTATCGGATTAATCAACTGCTACGTAATTAGGCCTCATCTCGGAAACAAAACATGTGAACCGGTGAATCAACCGCCGACAAATTACAAAGCAATTGCCATTTCAAGATTAATCATGAATGTAAGCAGTTGGAAAACTTCACATGTTTATAGATTAATTGCATCCAATTAAGTCTTATTATTTCTAAAAGATATAAATATATAGGCGATAACTTATGATAATAAAAAATATGGAGATGGACCAACTTCACGTGAAGGTCACGCGCTACCACGAATATTTAATTAGCCGCCTCTCTCTCTTTGGTACCTGCTAGATACTTGATCTACATATTTTAACTAATCCTGCATTTAATTTTGGTAGGGTCTCCTTTGTCCTATAAATCAGCCAATATGGATGACAACCACCAATTTCAGTAAACCAAAATTGCCTCGTTCATCTCATTTCTTATGGATTACTTCAACACCCAAAGCCAGCAAAAACACCTACCCAGATACCATAACAAAAAGAGGCTTACCCCAGATCAAGTTAGGCTCTTGGAGAGGACATTCACGTCCAACAAGAAGCTTGACCCTGAGCTCAAGCTCCATCTAGCAAACCAGCTAGGTGTGCCACCAAGGCAAGTAGCGATTTGGTATCAAAATAAGAGAGCAAGGTGGAAGACGCAGAGCCTAGCACTTGATTATAGCACTCTTCAGGCGAGTCTGGAGGAGGCATTGGGTGACAAGAGAAGATTGGAGAGACAAGTTTTGCAGCTTCATGAGGAGTTAAGGAAAGCTCATGACATATTATCTGCTTTGAGCCCACCACTACCTTCTCATCCTCCTCCTCCTCCTCCTCCTCCTCTCAGTAATAATGCTTCTAATTGTAACTCTTCTTGTGACGACGGAGGTAGCTCTAGCTTGCATAACGAAGACGTCAACGGTCATGATGAGGTTTTGCAACTTGATGAGCTTTATGCTTGTTTGATTGGTGGTGGGTCTACTTGGAGTCAATAAGGCTTATGACAATGAGATTGCACTCGACTACCACGATTTCAGCTAAAGTTATAGTAAATGTTGTAGTGTTATTGTAGTTGCCACACAGTGGTTCACTGCACCCTAATTAGACGTGTGATCATATACTTAAATGTAGATTGATAGTGCTTGGGGCCATTGCTTCTATTCTCTATCGGTGAGAAGAATTTCTTTGTTCTTTCTTTCTGGTTATGGAGATAGACAGAGATAACCTTGGAAAAGAACATGACAAGTTTAATGACTATGGTCCATTAATAAAGTTAATGTCTACTAAAAAAAATCTTAATTTATTTTTCTAGATACAAGGATATAGAGTGCAATGGACATTGCAATGCGTGCATTAAAAATTAAATTATAATTATTAATAAAATGGTATTAAATTAAATTGTACAAAATGAATCTATGAGAAAATAAGGAAAATATGAAAAAAGGGTTCAAATATATTTAGTTACCTTTTCCCATTTCATTCTTAAAAAATAATTAAGTTTTCAAATGAAAAGTGTCATATACTATAAAAAAATTCATTAAATATTAACTCTACAGTAAGATTGTCTTGTAAGAATTTTGATGATTGATTATACTGATATATCTTTGTAATTTGATATTTTTTATTCCATTCCTCTTATTTTAAAAATTATTATTGGCTCTTGTTATATTGTTTTGTAAACTCCCTCCATTATGTTTTGAATTTTTTTGTCAATTCATATTCCAAAACAACATTATATTAAAATTTAATTATAAAACTAAAGAATAAATAACCCTTTAATTATAAATGTGAATGTAGATTTTATTTGAAACAACATTTTCATCTCTTCTCATTCATTAAACTAAATGGCTATTTGGATGAGCTTTTAGAAAGTTAATAAGCATTTTTTCACCACAAAAGCTTTTTCTAAGAAAAATTGATGTTGGTTGTAATTAAAAAAAAAACACTTCTTTAATAGATATAACTTTTTTGGTATCCAAAATATAACTTTTAAAAAATTCAAATTTGGATTTTCCAAAAAAGGCCTCTCAAATAACTTTTTCGATAGGATTTTTTAGATCAATTAATGAACCTTTTTTTTTGTCCCTTTGTCCTTATGTTTTACACATAATTCTCATAATATCCACAAATTCATCTTAACGTTTATTTTGCAAACCCATTATTTAGTTTTTTTATATGTTTTTATATGTATTTTTATATTAATTTTTCTTATGTTATAATCCATATAAAAGATTTGATTAGATATTTTTTCATTTATGTTTCATATGGTTTAAAATAATATAATAATTAATATATTGTACTTTGCATATTGTTTAATATATTTTAAATAATATTTATATGTATAAATAATTTTTATCACAAAATAAAATATAGTTAAAATTAAAAATACTTTTTATTTTTATGTTGCCAAATAGTCTACTGTATGAAGCTCTTTCAAATAAGTTTTTTTTAAATGACAACCAAACAGTTAACTGGTTTTTTAGAAAAAATTTTCTCAGAAAATATCTACAGAAAAAACTCTACTTCTAAAAGCTCTACTATTATAAGTTTCATTAGACGAGTCTAAGTAGAAAAGGATTACTTAATTCCATTTTACATTTTAAAGTATTTAGAGCATTATTATTATTATTATTATTATTATTATTATTACATTTTGTTCAGTTAGCATCAAATTAGAAATCTGAAGTTAAAAGAATAAGGTACACTTGGGTTTAATAAGATTATGGCTTGGTTGAAGGGCTTACGTAAAGAAAAAAAAATGTTTCTACTCAGCCTTTTAATGGATGTGTAAATTTTATATCATTCTGAGCGTGATTCATCATGCAATCATATAAGGCATTAAATAATATGGATAAAGAGGTTTGAAAATTGATCAAAGGATGAGCTTTGTCCTGTGAGTGTAAGCTATCAGTCGTGCTTTTCTCTTGCAAATTAGTCTATCGCTTTGATTGCTTGTTAATTTAGTCTTCTCCCTCTCGTTTGTGTCACTGTCTACTAGAAAAGTCTTTACCCTTTACCATGACGGAGTCAGGCTGCTATGACTCTAGAACTTATACTTTGGTTAATTTGAATCAGGAGTCAAAGTCGCTTAGTCCCACGGTTTCACGCTAGCAACATCAATTACATGTCGGTGGCTTCAAGTTGACGAGGCTATTTATTTTTTTAAACTCGCAACTCTTATTTTATGCTATTCTTTATATTTGGGATCTAACTCTTTACACTACAAGAAATCAGTGTTTTACCGACAAAAATTACCGTCGGTAAACACGAGATATCCGTCGGTGAAATTAATCACCGACGGAATTTGGTGGAGCAAAATTCGGTCAGTGAACTGCCCGAAGCTAAAAATACCGACGGACATTTTCCGTCGCAATCTTACGATGGAATTACCGACCGAAATATTATTGTCGGTATTTATTTAACGACGGAATGGTAAGTACAATTCCGTCGGAGAAATATTGCTACGGTCATTCAGTCCGTCGGTGATGCAAAGTTATCTTCAACGACATTTTCCGACGGTATAAGGACAATTGACCGTCGGTAATGACTGATTTTTTTTTGCTTTTTGTTTTTATAATAATGATTATATTATATATTCATTTTATTAATTTGTGTTGCGTTAGAATAATAAATAATGAGAAAATTAATAATTAATAAAATATAAAAAAGAGATTAATTTAATCATTAAAAAATAAGAAATAACAAATCTCTTATGTTTTTTAATTGAAAACACATGACAATGTTATGATAATTATTGTCGTAATGATCATGGATGCTCTGAACTGTTTCCCCCCTCTTTAACATTTCCATCTCCGGCCTAAGCTTAGCCATCTCCTCTGCATGCTGTTTGTCCTTGGTCGTCCGCTCCATCTCCGCTCTCATCTTAGTCAGTCATTCTATCTCCTCTCTCATCTTAGCTGCTTGCTCCATCTGCTCCAGCGACTCTTTGATTTTTGAAATCTGCCGCAGCTCCGCTCTAAGTTGTTCTGTCATCTGCAGACTAATCTCCTCCCTCACCTTAGCTATGTCCTCCATATGCCGGTGATGTTGAGTAACCAGCTGTTCGTTTTGACTAGCTATCTGTTCCCTTAATGAGTCCACTATGGCCCGGAGCTCCGATACATCATGAGATTGAGATGGCCGAGCAGTTGCTGCTGTACTAGAAAGGGAAGAGCGCGAATAACAGGTGTTTGCATATGAGCCCAGGCCGACTATTCTTCCACGACGGTCCCAACCACCCACGACATCAAGATATGTTTGAGTCTCGTCCACAGGTTGTTCCTCCTGAGATTGTCGCTGGATATTTTCTTGTATTTGATCCTATTAGGAAACAAT
>JANTNU010000235.1:45638033-45669873 GCA_024752395.1 Erythroxylum havanense
TTCTAGATTTAGCCTCTCCCCACGAGGACGAGGGAGGGGCTAAATCTAGAACTCGACGTGACCAAAGGGGACAAAACCCAATGGTGCGGGCCCACCCAAACCAGTGAATAATTAATTAAATACTATCTAAATAAGGATTATTTTATGGATAATATATTAATGTTAAAAATAAATTTTAAACATTAAAAATTCTAGAATTATTTAATTTTTAAAGAGAACTATTAAAAGTTGACCGGATATGAATAAGTTCTAATAGAATTTAAGTGGCGTTTGACCACCAATCTCTTGGATTTGAATGGGCATGTCGGCCCATTGATTCGTATGGCCCAAATTTACCCATTTTGCAAATATTTTGGGCTGGACGGGCTCTTTAAGTTTTAGATTAGTCAAGATTAGAAAAAAAAAATCTAAAAAACAAAAGGATAATAAATTTACTTACACTGCCCTCTCCCTCCAAAAACACACTCTACACGCAGTTGGAGCGTACCTCTGTATCACTGAACTGAAGCTGTAACTATCTCCCTCCGACTATGGCTTCTCGCAGCGACGGCGCCGAATCTCGAATTAAAATAGCCGCCTCCACTCTCTGCGACGATACCCGATCCCTAACTGCTGTAAGTATCTTTTTCTCTTTTCTCAAACATTTAGAATATGTTTTTTTAACCGCATTGCTTGTTTCAGGAAATTCGTAGGTCTTTGAATATGATCAAGGAAATTGCGGTCGATTTAGAGAGACGCAATGAATCTAAAAAGGTATAGTAAACATTTCTTCCAAAATTATATGTGTTCTTCTGCTATTTCTGTTTTTGGATTGAATTCTACTGTTAGGTCTTATACTCCTTGGTTCAGACTTTTCTTTTTCTGAAGGCCCGATTTTGATTTACAAAAATTGTTAAAACGAAATCAAGTTTCTGCGTGCTGGATATACCCGTTACCAAATAGATACATCGATGTCGATAGCTGCTACATTTCATGTATATATTTGACTTCTTCACTTGAATGGTACCTATCATCTTCTAGTTCAGGTGAAAAGCCTTGAAAATATGGTTGCTGAGTTGCTAGACTCTTATGAAGACTCTATGCATCATGCATCAGCGATCGAATCTGTCGCAAATAATTATCAGCCTGGAACAGAGGTTCTCGATTTTTCTTGCACCCTGTCTATTGTCTAATTGCTCGTTCAGTTATGCACATGCTCGTGCTGAGCATTAGTGTCATTTTAACGTACTGTGTTGCAGTTAACTGATTTTGAAAAGTTGCTTGAGACCGAGTTTTTGAGCATCAAGTCTGCTGTAACTCGAGAGAATCATCCACTAATGCGCCAATTTAGAGAGGCAATCTGGGTATGTTATCCCTGGAGATGTTATGCTTTTCAGGAATTCTGCATGTTCTAATGCTTTTTGTTCTGATAAATTTCTTTCATATCATATGATGACTAGCTTGACTTATCAACGCAGTACTAGTTTAGCATCTCTCTTCATTTTATTTTTCCTTCTTTACCTGTTAAGCAAATAATTGCTTTAATATTTAAAAATTGGCCACTTATCAGCACCATCAAATTTCTACCTTCTCATCTTATCTTTTATGGTGTTACGAGCCACAGTTGGTAGAAATGGTGACCTTTTGTTGTGGATTAGGTAATGCGATTTGTAAGATTGTTCTATTTAGCATCACCTACATGGCCATTTGTTGGAAGCCTCTGCGCTGTGGAGGGAAAACATTGTTTTTTCTTTCCTGTGCACTTAATGTCAATTGCGTTTCCTCTTACTTATGTTGGCAATCATATGTTATTTAGTGTTGAACTACTTTCTTATCCAGAATGTTCATCATGCTGGGCAACCAATGCCTGGTGAAGAACAGGAAGATATTGTTATGACCTCTACCCAGTGCAATATTTTGAATATCACTTGCCCACTGAGTGGAAAGCCTGTTACTGAGCTAGCAGAACCAGTTCGCAGGTTTCTTTTTCTTGCTTAAAATTTATCTTTTATTCCAGATAACTTCGACTCATGATTTCCTTCATTTATGGGATTGAAACCATTTCAGAATATGGGCATTTTTTTTTCCTTTTATTAGCTGAAAATGTCACTCATTCTTCTTATCATTTGAATGTTTGAAGTTTTAAGGAAATAATATATATTTCCTTGGATTAGGGCATATAATAGCATAGCTAATTTGCAGATTATGCAATACTGTAATTGTGTATTATGCTAATCTGCAAATGGTATATTGTCATCCAGAAAGTTAGAGCTTTGAGGCAACTTTTCAAAACATTTATATTGCAGTGAATTCCCCATGGAAAGGGAGGCTATACCAGTAGAGATATTTCCTAATGGTTATTGTTACAGATACTACTACCAAGTTATGATTTATGAGTGTAGCACAGCTTACTCCAAAATGATTTCTCTGGGGAAAGGATCCGTGAATGAAACAGCGTATTCATGTTATATGGACTGCAAATCTTATAATCCAAATCCAGAGATGCTTTGTCCTAGAGATGTATTTTAGCTGGAGAAGCATAGGGGCTCTAGGCTCAACCTGCAATTTATGATTTTTCTTGCAACTTCTTAGATGTCCTCCAGGGCACCTGCACACAAGCACACCTTAGGTAGAAACTTGTACGAGTATTTTCATAAACTGAAAATTTGCAATATAGGAAGCCATATTAGAGTTTAGAGATACTACTGGTATCTCATAATCTTCTGTTGGTCTTCCTTGCCGTTGATGATTGTAATTCTGAACATATCTTTCCCGCATCAACTTTTATGTATTGTTTTAAAAAAGGTGGTAGATGACAGCATATATCGTAATGACCACTTCTACAGAATGTTAGACACCATTCCGTTCTAGTTTCCGTCTTTGATTATACATTAAGTTTTGATGCTGACTGCTTATTGCTCTGCTGCAGTGCTGAGTGCAAGCATGTTTATGAGAAGAAGGACGTCATGCACCACATATCATCGCATAGGGGCCAAGTTAAATGCCCTGTAGCAGGTATTGTAGTTGGGTTTCTTTATACCTCGTTGAGCTTGTCCTAAGCTTCAAAACATCCCTCTTTCTTGGCAGCTTGTCCTAAGAGTTTGAGAGCACAAAGGGTGGTTTGCGATCCGGTTTTACTTGTTGAAATTGAAGAAATGCGCTCTATGAATAGGCAAAATGCTAATGTGATTGAAGACTTCACGGATCTCAACGAAAGCGACACTGAGCAATTATAGTTACCACAACATTTTGATTTATCTTGTTGTTTCCCGACTATTCTATGGATGCGCGGACTCGAGAAAATAGTCTGGTTTCACTTTTGGTGCAAAGGGGAAATGTTTAATTAAGCTCAAAAGAAAAAAGATGAATAGTTTAATAGTCAAAGAGGCAGTAATATCTATCAGTTATCATAATTTAAAAAGTATTTCCACTTTTCAGTGTAAAACAAGAGAATCACCTATTGTAAATAGCATATATATGCCCAATCTTTCCAATGTTCTTTTAGAAAACTAAAAGGGAGCTGTCTTCTATTGTGAAATGAATTTCCATATGGGATGCAATCAAAAGCCATTTAAATGAAGGAAGATGTAATATTAAGTCGAGATTTGCTATCAAAGAATTCCCTTTTTAGATATTGGGACCAATAATTCCTATTTCCAGTATACAACAAAACGGCGTGTCATGGCTTAACATAGGAAATATTGGCTTCATGCATATCTCAAATCTGTCTGACCTTAGCTGTCATATAACTGGTAGAGAAAACAAATGCATGTTCCTCTTTGTTGCTGCATCAACAAAAGGGCCGTCACATGGGTTATGTGCTGTCATGAGATGGCTCTAGCAATGAAATCTACTCTTAATCTCTTGGCTGTTAGAATTCAATTCCTCCCAATTTCGCATATAAAATCACATCTCATCACCCTCTCCAGATGTATAAACTAATGGGCATGGCCTCCAAGCTCTAATTGTCATCCTAAATTATTGCTTTTGATGAGGCATAAGCACATGGGGTCCTGCCCCACTTGGCCTGCTCTGCATTGACATCACAATATAAAGATTACAAAACAGAGGAACTACCGTGTGGGTCTCTCCACGAGTGGAAAAACACAACAATGGATTCTTTTCAAGACGACTCTTTCCAGCCCTCTTCTACCATCCATGAAAAGGGTGCAGCTGTTCATGATCTGTTGGAGGAAGGTTGGTTCTTCGGTAAATTGGTTAATAGCAAACCAAGAATGTCTAGGTGCTATTCTGATCCTTCACCGAACTTCGCTCAGGGAACTTCAGAGAGCGATCCATTTAAAGAAAAACCATCATCCTCCTCCGCCAGGAAATTCTCTGCAAATCTAACTCGGGCACCATCCTTGCCACCTTGTATAGGAAGAGAAGAAAGAATTCACGAGAAAGAAAGAAATAGTGAAATCAGTAAGTTGACAACGCAACTATCAGATATCTGTATATTTAATGAGAAACAAAATGAATTATCAACTTGCACAAAGAAGAAGGTACTGATTCAGGGGAAAGAAACTCAAGCTCCGAGGGACAAGAAGCGCAAGGGGCAACGATCATCGAGGCAGAATTTATTAAGAACACCTTCTCTGCCACCCTGTATAGGAAGGGAACTAGAAGAGCTTGAAGACAATGAAGGTGACATCACAATGAGCAGATTGATCCGGCAAGCAATGCCCAACACCTGGGCTACCCAGCCTCGGAATCGTGCCCCAAACAAGGTACCGACTGATACTGTGATACAATACTTTTCTGAGAGCACCACAATTGCATTTATTTGATTCATACGATCACTTGAAATGGGCACCGAATATCATATTTCTCTTTGTCGGCCAACATGTTGGTGTAACTGGTGTGCATATTTCCTTTTCAGGGTGTGGAGCAAAGTTCAAGCATGCCAAAATACAGACCATCAAGGACCACAGACATGGAAAGCTTTAATGCAAGTCGGCTTAAGGAAACAAAGCAACAGCTTAAAAGGACAACGTCAATGAAGCTGCCAAGGGACCTGGAATCGGATGAAGTCCAGGGTTTCAGGGACTTGGGGTTCACTTTTGACAAAAAGGATTTGAACCCAAGGGTGATGGCCATACTTCCTGGTTTGCAAGATAAGCAAAGTCAGGATCATGGTGGTCAAGAAGAAGTAAGGAAGCCTTATGCTTATCTCTCAGAGTCATGGTACGGGCACAGCTGCGCAACTCCAATTCCAATCTGTTCTTTCAAGAATGCAGCACCGGATATGAAAGCACAACTCAAGTTCTGGGCCAGAGCCGTGGCTTCTAACGTCCGCTAGGACTTCTAACGGTTGATCAACTGTAACAAACAAATTTCAGATGATCTTGTTTTTTAATCTCAACTAATTAAACTGCTTGATTTTCCTACCGAGACGTCAACTTATCTGATCAATAATAAATCACAACTCATTTTTTTTTGGAAAATAAAAAACAGAGAAATAATTAAATAATATTTTACACATGTAAAAGAGAAAGGGCAAAAGGGCAGAAGATATTTTTAGAAAAATCCAAAGATAAAAGAGACTCACAATTCAATTCACAATGGTTGAAATCAAAACATCCATTCCTTTGCATGCCCTCCACTCTTAACTAAAACCATCAAGACCAAATGTTGCAGTGTCGCCACCAACCTCTCACCCTCACACTCACATTCACCACCCCCCACCATATCTTACTTCCATCCCTCCAACACCATTCCCACTTTCTTCTCTTCCACCGAAGACCCATCACTTGTTTCTCTCTTTCAGCTCTCCCTCCTCAATCTTCCCTTCCATGGCTCACCGTTGCCGACGACTCTCCAGGAGAAACCGGTCCTATAGAACTACCTCTCTCTTCCTCGCCCACCATTTTCTCCACCACCGACGACCCTTCGCCTCTTCAGGTCACCACCAGCGTCCTCCTCACTGCTGCCATCTCTATCTTCCTCTTCCGCTCTATTCGCCGCCGGGCTAAGCGCGCCAAAGAACTGGTATTCAGAAATTAAATCTTTGTTCGTTTGTAGGTTGATCAGCTTATTTTCGCTTCAATTGTTGATAAATTGGTTTTGTGGTGAAACGGGTGTTTATCTTATTTTTAAAGTTGGAAACTTTTGCAACTCTTATCGTTAAGTTTCTGTGCTTTTAAGTGTTAAAATTCAGTTTGTAGTTTGTCCGAATTGGGTTTTGTTGGATCCTTTAAGTGTTATGTGCCACTCTCTTGGTTTGTTATCATATTCTACAGTTTGATGTCTTACGATGAACCAATTTTGACTCTTTTTTAAAAATATATTTTCCCTTTTTTATTTTAGATGCTTGCTTATGCTTAAGCTTAGACTACTCAGAACTGAAACTTGATGCTTGGTTTTCAGTTTGACGTATTGTTCCTGCCAGAACTTGTGGAATTAGCTTCTGATTACTTTTATATCGTTCTGCTCTGTTATCCTCATGTTTGAGGCCCGAGGCTTCAATTTCCAAAATTGGCATCTAAGATACTCTTTTGACGACTCCCTTTGGACTAGAAAGAGTTGGATAATTTATCAACCGAATTCAATTTAGTCTCAATTATGCTTTTGGTTGAGATCGAATTAGTTTACATTATGATGAACTGAAGCATCATGTCCTATATATCAATGCTTAGTATTTTTAATTCATTCTGAAATTTGAGGTTGTGATCTTGTGTTACTAGAGATTAAGGTCATCAGGGGAAAATAAATCCTTGAAAGAGGAAGCATTAGCCAGCTTAACGGCAATGGCTCCAGGTGCCATAGCATCCGAGAAAACTCCTTCACCCGTGCAGGCATTGCTAGGTGGAATTTCTGCGGGTGTCATTGCACTTATACTTTATAAGTTCACCACCACCATCGAGGCTTCTCTTAACCGCCAAGCATTATCAGATAATTACTCGGTTTGTTTCACATCCAATGGTCTTTGTTGTTTCAGGAGCTTTGATGTTTTATTGTTATGTTTGAAGACTCTGCGCCAAATAGTAACCACATAATTCTCACACCCTGTTCTTTTTTTGTTTCTTTGGTTCAGGTGCGCCAGATAACAATAACCGTTAGGTAGCTCCTGCTACTACCATCTTCAAACATAATGCTACAATTTTGTAGGAGACTTCTGATATCTGTCCTCTTTTTGCAGAACTATTGTGAATGGATTGTGCTACCTTGCAACATGTGTTTTTGGCGTCAATTCTGTCGGTTTGTTTCTTTACTCTGCTCAGCTTGCCATCAATTCTTTCACGAAAGGTGAAAATTTTGAAGAACAAGGCACTCAGCAATCAACTTCACCCAATTCAACATCTGAAAGTCCAGCTGCTGGTGCTACATCGAGTGACAGCCAGGGAGATCGAAATCCAGATGACAGGCAATAGCGAGAAAGAGAATCAACTGTAATTGCACAAAATTAGCTCTGTAACTAAGTAGTGTAAAGAAACAAAAGAGTAATGTATTATGGTCTTGCAATCTAATCCTTTGTTTCACAATGCTGTGATCTAAACATTTTTTTTATATTTCCCTTGGATTATAATTTTATGTCTTTAAAACTTAAAATATATTAAAAAGAAAAGACAGGAATATCTGTTTTTTTTGTTAACCCACGAAGTATTCTAGAAGAGTTTCAACCGTGAGAAGGCGCCTTTAAGTTATTCACTTTTAGACTAATTTTTGCTAACACCAGGTCAGTCCGTAAGGAATAAAGTGTTGGTCAAACAAAATTTTCCATTATCAGGATTCGAATTCGAGATCTTTAATTAAGAGATGAGAATGCTAAACCACTCACACCAACATGTTTGGTTATCCTCTGTATACTCATTCTGAAACGCAATCAAAGTGACACTTGACGTATCATTCAACCGTATCTGGAAAAACCTGAAAAAGCCTGCGTGAGTGAAAAACAAAAACGCACTCATTTTGTACAACTTGCCTTGGAACTTGGTCGGAAGTGAACAGGCCATGCTTCCCTTGGCTTAAGAGACAAGCGAATGAATGAAATTACCGATAAAGACACAAGAAGGGATTTGCTTGGAATTTATGGAAATTTAGAATATACAAGCCCCGTAAATTAACACACTTCTTTTTTAACTACGCTTTAAACAACGCCAGCCGCGCCGACTCCTAGCGTAGCCGCCCTATGCGGCTCCATCTTCCTGTTCTTCCAGAAGCAACTCTCCTGCGCATGTTTAGCCGCCGACCTCATCGGCTCTGACTTGCAGCGTGTGAGCATTAGCGGTTCATAAGCCCTGCCGTCCATCAGCTTCTGTCCGGTCAACGTCGTCATAGTCTCTGTTCCGGCAACCCTACGCGGCGGCTTCGATGGATATGAACAAGAGGACCTCGCTGGCTGTTGTAGGGTACTGTTGACCGGCGGCTGGGGATTGGCGTCGACGGTGATTTTTTTCTTTGTGGCCTCGTCATAACCGCTGTTTTTGTTGATCGACGGCCTTGAATGCTCTGGCAGCCATCTTATGAAGTCTGTAGTGCATACCCATGTCTCCTTGGAAACTTCCATTGACAGCTTGGGCTCACACATCATTAGCAGTAGGCAATCAGGCAACAATGGCTGAGTTTCCCTCTCTTTTGACTTGTTACTCGTTTGACCCCCTCGGCATACCGGGTCTTCGGTTTCGGATCTTTCTTGGCTCGTCATCTCCGTCAACTCTCCTTCGATCATCTCTGCGTTCGTCGCTTTGTCTGCCGTTGATACTGGTAGTTCCCGAGCTTCAAGAACTACAGTTTCGGGTGGATTTTGTTCTTGATCTTGCATGTTTTCGCCTATCTCTTCTTGAAGTTCTTGTTTCAACTCTACTAACAGTGCTGAACTTTCTTCTGCATGTTCTTCCTCTTCTGGTTTCAGTTCTTGACTATCTCCGCCTTCTCGAACTTGAATAATCTTTTCTTCATTTTCAAGAATTTGCAGGTGTCCTGGATCTAGAATTCCTTCAACCAAAGAATCGCGCACTGAATTTTCTTCTGCTATAAGTGGCGGGTTCATGTCCTGTTCTTGGTTTACAGATGAAGGATATACTAGTTGGAGTTCAATATCTGAGCTTTTCTCCAAGCTTTTTCTGTTACCATTTTCAGGCTCCAAAAGATCCAATCTTTCTTCAGCTTCCTGATTTTCTTCAGTTTTTTCACAAGAACACGACATTTCACATGCCATGACTTCTTGTTTGTGTTCCATTTCTTGCTCAACTTTGCTTTTTTCATGTTCGTTCTCATTCCCACCATCTTCAATCTCTTCATCATCTTCCACTGGGGGGACAGGAGCTTCCCAAAACTTGTTAGCAAGAGCAGCCATTTTCACAGGGTCAGATCTGCATCTCATAAGCAACAGAGCATTCTTAGGTGGAACGCATATACTAATTCTTGGTTCCTCTTCTTGCAAACCCCCATTTCCTCCGTCAAGGTTTTCATCTTTAAACTCAATCTCCTCAAACACATGCCTCCTCCCTCTCTCCGTACTGCTTTCTTCCCTTTGCTCATCTTCCCCCACAACCAACTCTATCTGTCTACCCTTTCCATCTCCTTCCTGCACCGCCACGAGCCACCGAGCGAACACAGTTCCACATGAGTTGCCGTTCTCTGAGTGTGTGGTTGCCTTTTCTTCCTTCTCTTTCTCACTTGCCATGCACGACGATCGACAAGGAAGAAAGCAATTGAATTCAGCCCCAAAAGCTCTTACAGCTTCACATATTGTCATAGGCAAATGTACCCATCTCTGGTTTCTGTGTGGCAAGCATTCCTGAGGCTGTTGCTGGTTCAAAAAATGATGGTTTGCTAGGCTCTGGCTGTGATCTGAATTCCTACTCGCTTCAACGTTCTTGTTGCTGCTGTTTTGCTCTATTCTTCTAAAACTCGCTTCTCCTCTACTTTTAGATCTTGTTCTCAGTTTATTGCTCTGTTTCTTGGTCTTGACCCTCACTTGACCAATACAGGTTACCTTCGGAGAAGTGGGTTCGGGGTTTTCAAAAGATCCGCCTCGTTTCTTGGCATTGGTGGTGGGGAACATAGGCGAAGCTTGCCCACCTTTCATGCTACCGTTGCTTCGCAGCCTTCGACTAAGCGAGTTTGAAAGTGAGATTGGCGTTGGCTCTCTTGCACGGCCAGGGCTGAGAATCGACTTGGAAGATATCCTCATTGAAGAAGAAGACGAGAGGCGTGAAGTGAAGCAAATGAAGAGCTCACTTGTGGTGGTGCTATTGATGATGTTGCTGCGATGGGGCCTATCGGCTGCTTCCATGAGAATTTGTTTTCTAGCTGTTCTCTCTTCACTTGTTGGATCCCCTGGTCATGTCAAATAATTCAAGATTTTGACAGAGAGAAAGGTGCGGAATCAGTGTCGTGTGGTCATGAGAATGGTGGGTGCGTGTACTTGTGGGTATGATATGGAAGAGCTTGCAGCAGGTACAGAAGAAACGAGAGAGGGGGAGTGGTGCTGAAGAAATTAATATTGAAGGATACGCTGTGATGTGAGGCAGAACTCAACTACTGAGTTTTAGGCTTCTGTTTCGTTTAAATGGCACGTGCGTTTGTTGTTGCCTTCAACAATCAACAAGCGAGTGCGTTGCTGTCTGTAGCCATGAGTTTTCAGCTGATTAACAGCTATTTATGATTAGGCTTTTGTAGTTGGATGGAAAAGAAATCCCAGAAAAAGCAGAAGAAGGGTAAGTGTGACTGGAATCCCATCCCATCCCATCCCATCCCATCTCATGTTAGTGAAGTGATGCGTCAAACTCCAAACACATTGTTTTTCTTTAACCAAACCTTCTTCCTTCACATGAACGTGGCCAGTTCACCTACAGCACTATAAAGCACTAATAAAACCAAACCAAAAGGGCAATTAGGGAATTTGATGGGTTTTGTCTTGGGAAAGCCACTGTCTCTGTGTTCTTGCCCACTTTTTTCAGTTCTGAACCAGCACTCTCATTCAACACCACAAAAGTTACGCCGTGTTCTTGCAGCTAAAAGACAAAAAGTGGCAGTATCGCAATTTAATACGAAAAGAACGGGCCTTTTTAAAAATTAGTGTTCACATGGGACCAAGCATCGAAAAAGAAAATCCAAGGGTTGCACGTGACCATAGGGTCTTCAGATCAGAACTCACAACTAATCATGCCTAGTCGATCCACGCGCCACTGTTTGCCGTGACCTACGCTTTGTACCCACCATAGCGAACTCGATGAACCTTTTAGGGTTTTAACGGGAATGATGATGAGTGGAACAGCCAGTGGGGTCAAAGGGAGGGAATTTGACCAGACATCATACTCCACAAAAAAGGACAAAAGGATGATGCATCATTTACCATAAAGCATGAGATTAATAAGCCTCAACAAACCAAGCATTACAGATTGAAGATCAGATCAGGTGGTCCAGTCGCGGAGCAGATAGAGTTAATGATAACGCTAAGTTCTGACCTGTCGTTGTCTGATGCTGTGCATACATAATATCATATCACAACACCAACTAGCCTCAGCTCTTCACATGGATCCTAGGAATGAATGATTCTGCTATTTTATTTAACTTTTATATAGTGCTTTGAGAGCTTTAAGTCTCGCATCATAAGTTCCACACGGTATTTGGAATTAAAACATAGTCCTCTGCACAAATCTAATAGCTCCGTCTAAAATATCATACTCAAAATTTTATAAAGATAAGAAGATACTTTTGTAAGCAGCACAAATGCGGCTGTTTTATCTGCTATAAACTCACAAATATTCACTAACAAAATTAACCTACAAAAGTTTTGCTAAAAGACGGTCCTCTTAACATTTACAGCTTGGGAATCGAGGATATTGGAATTTTCACCCACGCCTATGCAAAATGTGACAATTTATTGTGCAGAACGTGTTCAGGATGCAGGATTAACTCTTAAACTAATGGAGTAGAACCTACTTTACGGAAAGGATAGAATGAAATTTGATAGGTGTAAGTTCAAGAAAAAGAGTTGAGTAAGAGTTCAAAGGAATTTACTTCAATCAAATTCCAGTACCACCTTGCCAAGGATTTTCTTTTTGTCCTTAGCCTCGTGAGCCTCTCTCACTTGGGTTATTGGAAAACATTTTTCAACAGGTATTTTCAACTTCCCAGCTTCAATTAGCCGCCGGATCTCAGCAAGGCCATCTGGATCAGCCCTCATGTATGTCCACCAATATTCTGCAATATCAAGGTAAAACATGGGCAAAATTACATTTGATTCTGGTGAGCTTTACCAGGAACCATCACCTAAAAATAGCATCATCAATGAGGGTGTCTTGGAAATCATTGCTTTGAAATGATATGAAGGACGGGTGTAAGAACTGACCTCTTAACGTGTATTAGAAACATGGAATGGCTACTAATACCTAGATCCATAATATAGGATATGTAACAGCATCCCATAACTTGATACAAACATAACATCTTGAAAACCTAATCCCTTCAAAATGATACGGTGAAAAAGTTTTCCTTTGTAACGTTAGAGGCTTATACATCATCCCTCAACTGAAGTTCAACGTCCATGGCCTTGGTATAGTTGGATATCCAACTGCCAAAGCTATGCTGAATACTGTTTTGAATAGCCAAAAGAAATTCCCATGATTGCCGAGTACAGTTTTTTTTAATCATGCCATGTTGTGGGAAATAATTTTTCTATTTCTCATATATTGAATAGGAGTATACAACCATATATAGGACATTACAAGTAGGAATTTAAACATGAAAAGTTATCTAAAGCTATCTAATGTAATCCCTTAATTTAAGAGATTTCAAACTTATCTTATCTATCTATAGCCTATCTATATCTAAGTATAATCTATTTACAGCTGTTTAGTATCTCAACACTCTCCCTCGAGCTAAGGGATAGATGTCTTCCATTCCCAACATGTATACACGATCATGAAAATTTGAACTGTTCATCCCCTTAGTTAAACAACAGCTACTTGACGTTCTAATGAAACATAAGACATACACACTAACTCTTCTTCCAATTTTTCTTTAATGAAATGTCTATCAATCTCAATATGCTTTTTCTTATCGTGTTGTATAGGATTATGAGCAATATTGATGGCTGACTTATTGTCACAATAGAGTTTCATAGGGTCGTCCTATTTGACTCTAAAATCATCTAGAATAATCTTGAGCCAAAGTAGTTCACACAATCCTTGAGCAATAGCCTAAATTCTAATTCTGCAGATGACCTTGCCACCACATTTTGCTTCTTGTTCCTCCACGTTACCAAATTTCCTCTAAGAAACATACAGTACTCTGTAGTTGATCTTCTATCCACTATGAAACCTGCATAGCTAGCATCGGTGTCTAAAGCAAGAGTATTGTTTTTCTTGAACCAAATTCCTTTTCCCCGACTACCTTTCAAGTAATGTAGCACCCTATAAGCAGCTTGAAGATGAGGCTCTCTTGGATCATGCATGAATTGACTGATCATGCTTGCCAAGTATGCTATGTCTGGCCGAGTGTAAGCAAGATATATGAGTCTACCAACTAGTCTTTGATACATCCTTTTATCAACAGTTAGTTCTTCTTAGCTTATCCCAACTTGTGGTTTGGATCCATTGATGTAAAGGCTGGCTTACACTCAATCTTCCCTGTTTCTCCCAACAAATCAGTCACATACTTCGGTTGAGATATAAAAATCCCTTGTGTGTGGAATATGCCACCTCAATACCGAGGGAGTTCCTTAGTTTCCCGAGTTCTTTTATTTCAAACTCTTTTACTAGTCTTTGCTTCAATTAATGCTTCTCTTTCTCGTCATTTCCAGTCACTATGATGTCATCCACATAGGCTAGAAGTGCAGTAACTCCCCCTGCAGCCGAATGTTTGATGAAGAGAATGTGATCACCTTGGCTTTGTTTATACCCAGACTCCCTCATGACTTTTGCAAATCTCTCAAACCAAGCTCTAGGAGATTGTTTTAACCCATAAAGGGCCTTCCCCAGTTTGCAAACTTTGTTAGTCGTGTCTCCCTCAAATCCTGGTGGGATTTTCATATAAATTTCTTCATCTAAGTCGCCATGGAGAAATTCATTCTGAAAATCATATTGTAGGAGCTGCAAATTAAAGTGGGCAGCCAATGATAACAGAATTCTCACAGTATTTATCTTTGCAACTGGGGCAAAAGTCTCTTGATAATCAATACCATAAGTTTGCGTGTACCCTTTGGCCACCAATCTAGCTTTCTCTCAAAAGATCCATCAGCCATATATTTGCGTGTGAAATCCCACTTATAGTCAACAATGTTTTTCCCTTTTGGTTTATCAACAATCTCCCATGTTCTATTCTTTTTCAATGCATTCATCTCCTCGCTCATAGCATCCCTCCATTCCCTTTTTGACAATGCCTCAGAAACAATGTTAGGGATATTAATTGTATTTAAATTCATAATGAAGTTTTGGTAGGTTGGTGATAAGACGCTTAAGAGAAACATAGTAAGATAGAGGATAAAGTGGTCGTTTAGTACATTCTCTTGTTCCTTTCCTAAGAGCAATAGGTTCAAAAAATTGTGTGTGTAAAGGTGAGTCAAATCTTACCATGATTTCATTTCCAGAGTCTGAGTTGGATACTTGGACCTGTGCCAGTTTTGGAATGGCCTTCCTCCTTGAATACACCTGAGTAATGTTGCTTGGGACATGTGATGACATTAGTTCAGTAGTAGAATTAGGGAACTCAGATGTAATAGGTTTTGAAGGCTCGGTTGTTTCAACACTACCAACTGGAGCAGGAGGAAGTTCAAGGGTTTTAAGTGGTTCGAAGGACTCATAAGTGCCATTTCCATCATTGAAATCTCCCCCTAAAGAGAGGACTTGGAGCAAAAAGGTGTATTTTCTGTGAAGGTGACATCTGTAGAGATATAAAATTTCCTAGATGACAAATTGTAATGCTTCAACTGAGGAAGACACATTTGATGGCTCGGGGGTCTAGTTTGTCTCTATGTTGGTTATGAACATGAACAAAGGCAGTGCATCCAAATACCTTAGGTGTGAAGCCATTTGAGGTTCTGGAATGTGGGTAGAAGCTATGAAGAATTTCTATGGGGCTTTTGTTGTCTAACACATGTGATGGAAGTCTATTTATCATGTATGTGGCTGTAAGAATTGCATCTCCCCAATAGGATTTCGGGACATTCCCTTGAAAGAGTAAGGCTCGAGTGTTGTTGAGTAAGTGCCCATTTTTTCTTTCTGCTACCCTGCTTTGTTGAGGTGTGTGAACACATAATGAATCATGGATAATGCCCTGTGATTGAAA
Source organism: Erythroxylum havanense (assembly GCA_024752395.1). Classification (NCBI taxonomy): domain Eukaryota; kingdom Viridiplantae; phylum Streptophyta; class Magnoliopsida; order Malpighiales; family Erythroxylaceae; genus Erythroxylum; species Erythroxylum havanense. The sequence goes on from JANTNU010000235.1 coordinate 45,653,250, forward strand.
GAAAGGTGACAAAGTCTGGTTGAACTAGTCTCTAGCATTGTCTGTCTTAAAGCTTTTAATTTTAACCCCAATTTGGTTTTGAATCATAGAGTGAAAATTAGGTATAACAAGGCTAACATCATATTTTTGTTTAAAAAGAAAGAGCCATGTTACTCGAGTGTAATCATCAATTAAGGATACAAACCAACGAGGCCCAGAGACATTAGCTACAATAGAGGGACCCCATATGTCACTATGAATCAAATGAAAATGATGAGAGCTTCTTTTATTGCTAATAGGAAAAGATACCCGAGTATGTTTTGCAAATTCACAAACATCAAAATGAAATTCAGTAATATCTAATCCTTGAAACAAATGAGGAAACATGACCTTTAAAACTTTAAAAGATGGATGACCTAGGCATAGATGATACAACCAAATTGTATCTTTATTTGAGGAAATGAGAAATGACAAAGATAGGTTGCTCCTAACTCTTTAAGGCAATTCAAGTAGGTAGAGGCCACCCTGTTCCTTAGCAAGTCCAATCTTCCTCCCCGAGACCTGATCCTAAAAAACACAGTCAGAAGGAAAGAAAGCAGCATAACATTTAAGATCATGGGTAAGCTTTTGAATAGAAGGTAGGCTAGTCGATAGTTTTGGAATATGGAGAACCCTTTTCAGAATAAGGGTAGGTGTGATGTGTATATCTCTGAAACCTGCAATAGTAACTAGAGAGCCATTGGCCACTACAATCTTTTTGTTGGGCATGGGGTATAAGTGTGAAAGAGTTGAGATGTGGGTGACATATGGTCTGTGGCACCTGAGTGTAATATCCAAGAATTGGTACAAAGATTTTATGAGGCATTCATGCAAAAAAGGAGTAAAGTTTTACTTGAAAGAGCCAAAGAACAAGTCTTAGAAGGTTTTTCAATTGCCCCCAACAAGCTTCTCAGCTTCTCAATTTCTTCATTATTTAATTCCATTGTTCCTAAATTTTCCTCAACTTTGGACCGATCTACCATATGTGCGTGGGACCTCTGCTGTCCCCCACGGTTTTCCCATTCTCGACTTGGTGATTTACTATGTATTTTCCAACATGTCTCCTTTGTGTGCCTCGGTTTCTTGCTGTAGGTGCACCAGAGGTTGTCCTTATTTTCCTTCCCTTGGTTTTCTCTACTAGAATGCTTAGATAGATCACTTTTTCCTTTGTCCTAATGATCAGTTTTTGCTAATAAGGCTGACGTGTCCATGGTTTGTGGTTTAAGCATAGCACTCCTTCGACTTTCTTCTGCTCGAATAAATAAGATTGCCTCTTCTAGAGACGGAGTGTCCTCTTTTCCAAGGATTTGGATCCTGACCTAACCAAATTCAGCATTCGGCCCAACCAAAAAATCATACACATGGTCTTTTTCAATGAAGTTCTTCAAGATGACAGCATCCTCAGGGCATTTCATCTCAAAAACTCGATAATGATCAAGTTCTTGCACAGATTCTGCAGCAAGTTTGCATATTCTGTGACAAATTTATCTCCTTGCTTAGCAGCTGCAGTTTTGATCTTTATCTCGTACACTTGAGTAGCATCACGAGCCTTCGAGTATATGCGATGAATGTAGTCCCAAATCTTCTTTGCAATGACAAAAAACATGTATGTGTCACTAATCATGGGATCCATAGAATCCCATAGCTAGGACATTATCATGGAATCCTCCTCATCCCATGCTTCAAACATTGGGTTATCCTTAGTCGGTCCTATTCCAAGAAGATTACTAAGTCTCCCTTTGCCCTTGAGGTATGTACAGACAAATTGAGCCCATTTGAGATAGTTCTTCCCATTAAGCCTATAGGAAGCCCGAATATTTTGTAAATCTCTAATTTTTTGAATGGTGTCGAATTCTTCTGGAGGGTTAAATATGGTAGAGACGGAGGTTTGAGAGGTTGACATGATTAAGAAGAAGATACTGCAGCAATTAAGGCTACCCTAATGAGAATCACACAAGAGAGGTAAGGGGGAATGTAGCGATGAAGGCAGGAACACACCAGAGAAGAAAAAAATAGTGCAACAATGAAGGCTGCTCAAAGGACAAATCCCAGAAAAAGAAGCTCTACGGCTCTGATACCATGTGGGAAAGAATTTTTCTATTTCTCATATAGTGAATAGGAGTATACAGACATATATAGGACATTACAAGTAGGACTTTAAATCTGAAAAGTTATCTAAAGCTATCTAATGCAATCCCTTAATTTAAGGGATTTCAAACTTATCTTATCTTATCTATTTACAGCCTATCTATATCTAAGTATAATCTATTTACAGCCGTTTAGTATCGCAACACATGTCTATAGAACAGTTTGTTACTTCAGTCTACAAGAGGAATATGTATCAAGAATGAGTAATACAACTTGGATTTTTACTTGACAAAACTTTTGACCAATTGGCAGCTCGTTCACAGCACAAGAATTCTTACCTATCCCATGAGAGTATCGGTACTGAGTTTGCTTCTTCAGTAAAATAGCTGTAGCAATGGGAAGTCCAACTGCCAGTCCATACCTATCTGTCAAAGATGCTGCCTCACCCTGGAAACCAAGAAAAGTTATCCTTGAATTTCAATATGACTATAAAAGTCACTTTAGAAACCAGTTACTAAGAGAAACAAACAATAAGCTTGTGTTGCTCACCTGAAGTGTCATATAGTGTCCACCTCTCTTCAAAAAGTTTATGCCAATTTTTTCTGTCTCTGGGACACCAATGGTGTCCAAGACAGCATCAAACTTCCCCTTTATTGCTAGTTCTATGTCCTGCATGCCAAACACATAAATAGAAACATCATTTCAGGTCCTATATTGGATATCTGAGGTTTCCAAATTGAGATAAATAAGTAAAAACATGAATAACTATCAAAAGAAAGACTATTTCACACTATGTATTTTATACAGCATATTACTGTTTTCTAGTTTTCGACAGCATATTACTGATTGTCTAGTTTTCGAAGTACTCAATATCAAAATAAATTTAATCAGATCATGTGTTCAAAATCATGAAATATTAAGACAAGGCAATAGAAAAAAAGGTAAAATGAATGTTATAGGCATAGGTAGATTGAATGCTAAAAAAGGTATGTGTTGCTACCATAATACTGAACTTTCATGGACTGTGCACAAAGAAATGTTGAAGTTACAGGTACTCTTACAGTATATAACACAAAACACGAATAATTTCTGAAAATTTGTTATAGTGATAAGAAATATAACTGCTTTTTAAATCACCTCAGCAATGTAATCAACTGCCTGCTCAGCACCAGCTTCCAGGATCCGATTTACGCTTTGACTTCCACAAGTAGTTGTAACATGACACCCTGCAGCTACAGCAAGCTGAATTGCAGCAAAACCAACTGCTCCGCCACCACCAACTACCAGTAGCCTTTGCCTATGAAAATGGGATTGACAAGCCAATTTGAGGAAATATAAGGGCAGTTTGTGGTATATATATGGTTGATTTCCACAAAGTAACGACAGTTCACCACAAAAATACGGGATCTTCCACATTCAGATATTATATTCTTGTCAATTTTCAAAAATAGAAATAACTGCCGACCACTTAGAATGAGGGACAGAAGCATGATTAAAACCTACATTACAATGTATGGTTGAAAATGATTGCCACAATATGATGTAAATAAGGTTCTCAAAGCTGCCTGTTTGTTTAATATTTGATTCCTCAATCGAAGTTCTTAAATAAACCAGAGTCTCAAGAGTGAAATTTAGCACGCACAAAAAGAAGACATTAGCACTTGTATACTTGCATCTTGTATGGAAAGTGAAGAACTTAATCCTAGAACATAGTTAAAGCTATAAACAAAGTTGAAATGCTTAAATCTCTTTTGATTGCATGTAATACCATGAACTTCACAGGCATATTTGTGCATAACACAGAGTCACTTTTAAAATTAACAGGGAAAAGATGGACAACTCTGTCTGTTCAATGAATTGGAATTATATAAATTGACATTTTAAAGTAAAGGTGTTGTTGATTGCAATAAAGGAAGTATCATGCTGAAAGTTTGTGTATGAATAGCCATTGCCAGAATAACTCTAAACAATTGCAGATACTTTCTAACTGCTCTCTGCTTAATATACTAGCTGCAAGATGAAAAGCTCTGGTCATTTTTTACTTTTTACTGGAATCATCGCATATGATTGTTTGCACCTAAACTGGATTATCAATAGGAATATTACAGCAAGACAGCAATTTAAAAATGATGCCATAAATGCACCACAGAAACATATATGTGGCATTTAAAGAATACACAGGAGAACCTGATCACAAACACAATGAACAAGCAGACATACATGTCATCAACATGAACTATAGGAACTTGATTTGAATTATAAAAAGAATCATCTTAGCAAATAATACCCCTCATATATCCTTGCAGTACTTCTCAGAGCACGCCAAGCAGTTAGGGCAGCAAAAGGAATAGCACTTGCTTCCTATAAGACAAGAAAGACTTTCAGAGGTTCATTTCACAAGGAAATAGAAAGAAACAGAAGAGGAATCAACTAAGTAAATATATGAATTGAATTAATCTAATGGAACTGCAATGAAAATAGCAATATGGAGGAAGGCCCTGGATCTAATTTTCACTAAATAACAGTGCATGTGCTCAAGAGTAATAAATTTAAGAAAAAGAAAGAAAGAAAGAAAGAAATTATCCTTGCACACCCAAATCTGGATATATTATTACATTTATGTACAAAGACGTAAAAAGAATGCTACATAAATTTTAAGGGGAGAAATGCAACTGTTTAATCTGCCACAAGAATTATCCATTCAACAGTTTTTTAAGGTCATGACCGCCTAGACATCATGGATGACATAGAGGGACGAAGAATCAATGTAAAACTGAAAAGTTGCAACCAAGTAGAAGAATTTTACACCAAATGAAACTATGGCAGTACCTACCACATGTGTAATTGATGATGGTTTTACAGTAACTTCCTCTTCTGGAAGAACTGCATAGTCGGTGTAAGTGCCCCTCACAGCAGTTGGATGCAATGCACCAAAAACCTCTTGCCCAATACTCAGGGAATGCACTGAACTTCCAATAGCTGCAACTTCGCCACTGACATCACGACCCAAAATAATAGGTAGAAGCGGCTCGAATATGGAACGGCCATAGCCTGATCGCATCTAAAAACATGAAAACTCCTGGAACATTAAATTGATAATCATTCTGGCATAGAGGTTATCTAACGCATACAAGGATGTTCTGAGTTTTAGAATGCATAAACTTAGCTCATAATTAATCAGCAGTGTAAGTATGGACGTGGATCCAATAATTTTCCAATTGAGTTATGGTCAAATTCCTCATACCTAAATTTGATAGCACCAATCTATTTCATATAGTAGAAGTCTCGACTTAAAGAACTTGGCACTGCAACAGGTCGGTTTCTCTGAACATCATAAATTCACTAAAACTCAGTGCAACGTCATAATAAGATCTATATCAGATTTCCCAATTTTTCTTATCTTCTAAATCCTACATTATCATCTAAATCCCCAGTTTAAAAATTCATCAAACTGGATCCTTTCACGTGCTTCCTTTCCAATTCTAGAAATGCATCATCCTTTACCTGAGCTAAAGTAGGCGCTATCTATATTCAGGTGTAGTCATTTCTATCAATCACCTCACTTATTATTTCTATAATTTACATTACCCGAGAATCTACATAACTCGAGCATCCGAATTAGTAATTTCGATCAATTCCAATTCCAATTCTATTGTTATCTCAATCCTCATATCGACTCACCCACCACATTTTCAATCCAAAAAGAATCAGCAGCCCATTAAAACCAACACAGAAATAAACAAAACCCTTGACCAAAAAATATAGAAACAGAAGCTTTAACTCACCCCTCTCATAATGAATTTTTTAAAAAAAAAGAAGAGAAAAGAGTAATGGCACTGACTCTGGTATCAAGAGGATTGATAGACACAGCCCGGGCACGAACTAGAACCTCGTTGGATTTGAGTTGAGGGACCTCCACATCATGCCGGAGCTCCATCACCTCAGGCCCACCGAACCGGGGAAGCAAAACCGCCCTGCAACTGCTAACCAGAAACCTAACCAGCCCCAGTTGCAAGAACTGTCGAAGATCATAGTTAACACTTCTGTTTTTTAAGCTTTGAGCTCTCAAAGTTAGCATCTTTTTGTTTTGGAGGTGTATAAGGTCACATATGTATAAATGAGCGAAACAAACAGAGAGCGAAAGACGGTTGTGGGGAGGACGTGTACTTGTTTGTATCCGCAAGCTGTTTTTGTGGAACGCTCCTTTGCTTGCTACTTCTTCTTCCGTTTATTTGATTTTGTTGGAGCCATTGCGATGCGACTTCTATCTTAAAATTATTTATTCAGAGTCATGGCCTAAAAAATAGCAATCTTTTATCAAGTTTAATTACGGAATTCATTAAATTGTATAATTTGGTAAACATTTCAATTGAATTTGGTTTAAAGTTTAGCACAAATTAAATTAAAAAAGAAAATAAAAAACATTTTACAAATTAATTATAGAAATTTTAATTATCACAAAATCAAATATAATTGTAGATATATATTATGAAAATTATTAATAAAATAAATAATAACAAAAAGAAAATGAAAAACTAAAGATTTTTTTATATTTTTCAAAAATACAAAACTCAAAAAATAATTTAGAATAAAAAGTAAAAAACAACAGACAATTTTCAAGTACAAGTCACTTAGTTTTACTTCTATTTTTCTTGTGATTTTTGCTTTCTGATTCTTTATTAATTTTTAACGTCCAAATAGTTAAAATTTTAATATTGATAATTATTAAATACTAAATAAAATTAATTAATTGAATAAGATTGATCATTTTTACTAAAATGAATAATTAAATAAATAAAATTTACTTATAAACTAAAATGCATTTGATAATATATAATGAAATATATATATTTTCAGATATTTTAAATTTAAGGAAAAAGTCCAAAAAAGGAAAATAATAAATAATACTTGTCTTAATTTCTAAATTTAAAAAAATAAAAATCCAAAACAAGCCCTAAACTATCAGTTATCCGTTCCTGAGTTCAAAGAAACGACTCCCAGTTCTCTTCAAAAATTAGAGAATGCAGCTTCAGTTCCAATAATGCATGATTCAGTTTCCTTCTTGGTTCAATGAACTCAAAAACATAATAGAAGTAAATATCTGTTATAGTTTACTCGAAAGCAGAGATGAGTAGTGGTAAATACCTAGAATATTGCTCTTAAGGGAACTGATAATAACAACACATTCATATATTGATTGTTACATATCTTCATCTTAGCCAAGAGAGCTACATTACTAACTTAAGGAACCATTGGCATGTCATCCCTGTACAAAATTCTAGTTTTCGCCCAAATCCAATTTCTAGAAGGGAGACAAGCTCATATGACAGTTACGAAGATGCCTTTCATCAACCTACTGAACTATATAGCCCAACTATTTTCCTTCCTCTGTGTTCTCTCCCGAGATAACAGATGCTGTGCTTGTAGCACCTATGTTATGTGAAGAATTAACAGGGCCACTGTTAGACGCAGGATTGGCAAAATCACTAGGATTTCCAGTGTTGGCTGCAATGACAGGTTCAGAAGCTTTTGGCTCCATAGTTGTTGTTTTCACAGTCGGCAAGACATTAGGTGGAATACTTGGATTTGTCATTGCTACATATGAATTGTGTTGCTTCTGCTGTGTTTGGGTGGTAGGGAAGGTAACCTTGCGGGTATTTCTTGAAGGATCTGTACTAGGTTTGTGATGGTAAGTAACTGCTGACTCATTTGCAGCATGAAGTTGTTGCAACCTATAATCAGTTTCAGGCCGACGACAAATCTTTCTCAGCGGAACAATTTCCTGGTTAACAGAAGATCAAGAAATAAAATAAACACCACCATAATGTCAACACATCAGTGTGCAGGGATAATGAATCTTGAGCTGTTCAAGTGTCGTGCAGTAAATGCCCAATTGTCAAAACACATGAGGATACTGTTTGACATGGTAAAAATATACTGCCAGGACAGGATAACAAAAGCTGTATAATCAAATGTACATTGCTATACAAGTCATGTTCCGAATCTACTGGCATCACATTCTAGGTTCAATTCAGACCAACAAAATAAAAGCAAAAGTATTTCTCCGCCTTTGACATCAATAACAGAATGAGTTTGGGTTAAGACATTCAAGAGATTGGGATTCTTGCGTGATGCGAAAAACACATTAAGTAGTCTCCAATGCCTCATTTGTTTTGGCAAAAAGGTGCAACATGTAGCTTGGGTTAAAGAAAACAAAAGTTTTCTTTTTATGTTACGTCAGATAGTGTCTTAGTAGTGAACTTTAGAATCACTGGCCGAGGTGGCCATTACCACCTGATCCACCAAGTATCAATCATAAGCTGACACTGTTGACACTGTCCAGTTGCATTAATAACCTCATAAATAAAAGGCAGAGAGATGTTCATGCACCATTTGCTTGGGGTGATTAAGACAAAGCACACAGAATCACAAAACCATTAAATATCACAGCTACGAATACCTTATCTCAAGAAAAATTCCATTCAAAAAGGATAAATCACTATTTCTGTTCAATCCCTATGCAAATGAAAAAGAAGCCAATGGATTCAACAAAATAATGAAGACAAAACTGCTACAAGTCTACCATGAGATTGTAACCAAAAGCAACCTGCAATCACAATGGTCAGTATGTGACAAACCAGTTTGAACAGATACAAAGGGAGACATAAAGTTACCTCAGTTTGATCATGCTCATATCGCACCAGAAACCTACAACGACAACCTCTTACATCATGTCTTCGTCTTTGAGCGTCAAGAACTTGTGCATCAAAGTAAAGAGCCTGATCTTTACCTTCCTGTAGATTTTTAAGCATCAATAAAGAATCAATGGAGCAAAATAAGGACTTTAGATTAAAGGCTGAAACTAGAACCCTTGCTTGTTATTACTAGAATTTTTTTACAGTCCATTACCTAGGAGCTATTCAAATTTGAAACCACTTAATTCTGTGGAATAGGATATCAACCCCTTAAAATGTTCACAATTAGTTAATTGGCCTTCAACTTTGTGAAATATGGGAGCCCGTACAATGACAATATATCATGAATGGAAACAAATGATTAGTATATATTTATATCTCTTCCAATTTCCCTCATTTATTCTCCCTCTCTTCTACATTGAGCAATGAAGTGCCAAAGAACATATCAAGGAAAATACTGAAAAATCAATTCATGTTTTCATCTCATTTCACCTAAAATCCACACCTGAAAACATAGTATGGAGTCCCCAGGAATAACGACAGCACACTCTGATGCTTCACACGGGAGTGATCTCTGCCTGACATGTTTGAATACATTTACCCACTCATCTTCATCTGGTCCGAAGCCAGAAAACCGAACTAGTACTTCCTGATAAAATCCAGCAACATCATTGGAAAACATGAGAAACTGAATGCTAGGAGCAATAGCTTACCACAAACAGTTACAAAAAACATGGGAACAACATGAGGACAAATTCAATCTACAGTAACAGCAGATCAGGTTACTATCAAGATAATATTTGGTGCAACCTAGAAGTAGGTGATGGAATCTGTGGGGAGATGACACAATCTGCAAGCTTGCTGAAATTAACATTTTTGAGTCTCTACAGACTGATAGGTATTGATCAGAACCTTTTGGGCCTATGGTCAAAAAAGAGCTCAAACATTGAAAGATCTCTCAACATTTGGACGAGATGAAGACAAGTGACATCATCTCATGCACCTCAAGTCATTATATAGATATTCAATGTTCCAAGAATGAGGTCATTGGATTCTCTCACTAAATATTTTTCTCTCTGTAGCTTTATTAACTTTCTTGTTGGAAGTCAAACACAGAAAAATATTCTGACATTTAGTTCTGCTAGTTTGTCGAGAGGAAGTCTAGCACTCATACTATAATCCACTGATTATATCAAGCCGAATCTCGAATGGCTCAGGCCAGACCCAAACCTGAAGAGTTCAGAGAGACCGAAATTACACTATATCGTAGACCACAAAAACTTGTGCTTAAGCATTATACATGCTTAAATTCAAAAACAGGAGTTATCGCCCACTGCAGTGGGAATTCAAGTGGTTTATATACAAGAAAGGACTCTATCTTCAACCCAAACTTTAAAGCATTAGGTTATGAGCACTTGTATATAAACTACTCTTAATTTTTACTCCATATCAATGTGGAAAATTGACACATTTAACAAATGCATTAAGGGAGTCTAAATTAAATAAAATTACATCCCATAACTTTAATGGAACTTAATGCCAGGGTAAGTAAATGGTTACAATCCAGATAAAACATATTAAGCAAGACAAAGATAGAAGTGCTAATAGAGTTGGCAGTACTGTAGTTAGAAACATGAAATAGCTTCCAGGATAACTTTGACAAAAACTATAATGAAAATAATTTTATGGTGAGACTCAATGTCACAGACAAGCATGGTATTCAAGACAAAGACCATGATATAAGGAGTTTTAATAGTTTTGTAAGAAACAAGTAATGAAGCTTGGATAAACTTAAAAACAGCCAACGTGTGAAGAGGAATAATATGCAATCAAATATGTAGTAAAGAAGAGCATGAGCATTACTGCATCGCCGGAGTCCGGGAGTTTATGGGCCAAGAATGATGCAACATCATACCTGAGGGAAAAAACAAGAGAATCAAACTGAAAAAGCAATTCATCTGTATAAGGAAGACAATAAATATGAATTACAGTGACAAACACCTAGAATCATCATCAATTTATTCCAAACAGGAATGGCACAAAACAATTACCAGGCTCCATCCCTTGCAGATTTGGCTTCAAATTCCATGTAAGGATGCTCTAAAATGGTTCCTCCTGCAGAATGAACTTTCAAGAATTAGAAACAGGAAAGATTAATCCAAGGAATATAAAGACGTGAAGCAGTTTTAACATCATGATCTTTGACAGACATTGAAGAGAAATGTATGATTAGGTTCCCAATTACATTACTTAATAAAATTCTTCCCAAAAATTTAAGTAGGAGGAATAAGAACAAAAATTATACCCAGTATTGAACATGGAACATAATGTTTTTGAAGCTGTAGCACTTTCGAAATTTGTCACCACTTAGAAACAAGATTATAAATTAACCTCAGATTTTTTCCCATTTACATATGAAAAGAAAACAGAACGGAGCACCGTGTTACTAATGCAAAAGAAAATGAGAACAGGAACACAATAAAATGAGTGCTTTCCCCTAATGTGTAAGTCTACATCTGGAAAACTGCACACTGTCAGCATCACCGTAGAATTTTCACACATTTTCTTGAATATGAATGAAGATTGGCCTTGAAGACCTTCTACAATGAATTTGACAGCATTTGCATTTACAAGGACCAAGCTGGGATAGGGCAATTTATCCTTACCCAAGAATGATGAGTGGGAATTAACCCAACCATTTTTAATTTTAAGAGTAAGCATTCTAGCTGACTTCACAAACTTAAACTAGCCCAAAACATTGTGAATTCTAAATTTAATCAGCAACACATGAAGCAATTACATAAAGATAACAAGATCGCAACTTTCGTCTATCATATAGGATTCGGTTTAGATTATTTTGCAAAGGCTGTAAAATGAAATCAATACAAGAAGGAGGAGGAAAGATTTCAGAACTTCATTCTACCTGAAGAAGCAGGGCCAGTTACGGAGACAGGAGCTGGTATGGAAGCTGCTATAGTTTGAGGCACACTTTTTACAGGGGCTGAATCATCTCGCGGCATAGGCGTGACATTGAGCTTTACAGGAGGCTTACTTGATTTCGATCTTATTGCATACCTTCTATTTTGGAACCAATTCCAAACCTACAACAAAACCTCCACTTTATTAACAAACTCTCAATACTTTCTCCTTACAAAATGAAAGTAAAGCAATGAACCCATCTCACTTGTTTCATCTGCACCACAATTTTCCCTTGTCGATCTGGAGATTCACTAAACCCAGGAAAGGACATTTGACATCAATCCACTGCATCAAGCTTATTAGGTTGAATACCTTAAGTTGTCGAACAAATATAAAGCCAAACCTGAACTTCTCTGCAAGAGCTACAAGAACCTCTTTAACTGGCATGTTGTTTTGGTGCTCTTGTAAAATGGCATCCATCTCTGCTACCTAGAGGACATTGTAGAACACATCGTTTTACAATAATACATTCAGATTTTCTAAACCAGCTGTACCTACAAAACCCCCACCCCAATACAAACTGCTGTTGTGACATACTGTAGGTACGTGCATGTGGATAAAGAGAGAAGTCAATGCAGAGATATATTCATATGAACTCCTTGAATTTGTGATTCCTTTTCTCAAAGCTTTTTCATGATGCCCTTCTATATAATTTTTTTCCTTCTAAATCAAAATGACACTGTAGCACCCTCTGTTAATAAAGGCTAACACTACAGCACCAGCAGCTGCACCATTTTCTTTTTCTTTCTAATTCAAAACTACACTGTCCTAACCTCTGATAAAAAATAAAAGCGTTAATGCACTATGGCTCCAGCAGCTACAATGAAACAGTTTCATAAAAGCTACAGTGAGGCATTTCATCAATGAATTTATACACTTGTTTCATTAATCGCATTGTCTTATCAAATCCAAATTCTTCATTTCATATGTTAAAATCTTTACAACATCTATGGTCCAAGGTCAAATCAATATAAGCTTTTGCATAAAATCAGTACAAGGCGAATCCTAAACTTCAATTCTCAGATTACTGTAAGCATAGACATCGTATATGAGCAACCCAACAAAAATTTGCAGTAAGTAGATATTCTTGCAAAAACAGTTTTCTCCTAGAATTTGAAACAAAATCCATGGCAATAGGATATCAAATTCTGATGTTAGAAGTTTTTGGTCATATTGTTTCTATTTCCACATAATTATATGCATGGAGATATTAAATTTCATGACATAAAAATTTAGTTGGAAAAACAAAAATTAAGTAACAGCACGAAACATAATCCAATTTAAAAAGAGGGGTAAGTTTCAAGAGAGACATTGATAAGAGTAGAAAAGTAAAACTAGAACGATAACCAAGGAAATCATAGAAGGAAAACCCAAATATTAACAAGAACCCGACTTCAAATATTATAAATTAAAAAAGAAAAAAGAAAGAGAAGAAAACCTCATTGGCCATGAAACGGAATGCAGGGCCGCCATTACTAGGAGGTCGCCCCATGGCGAAGACTTGAAATTGCAACTGCAAGAAAAAATTCTAGAAGGGAAAGAGCGGAAAACTTTCTTTAATGTTTGAAATCTCTCTCCTTCGGATAAAATAAGCAGACACGGAGAGGACTAACATAGCTAGCTTTTATTACCTATAAATCTATGACTCCGTCCCTAATATTGTATAATTACAGATCTCCCTTTTTCGCAAGTAATAAAAATATAATTATGCAGTGAATTGGAAAAAAGTTAAATAAAAATTAAATAGTTTATTTTAATTTATAAAAATTTTTTAATTTAAAAAATTGATAAATTAATTAATAAAATGATCAATTTATAATAATAAAAATTATTAAAATAAATTATATAAAAAATTAAAAATTAAACTAAAATAGTTAAATAATTTAAAATTAACCGAACCAAATTGGTATTTAAGTATTGCTATAATTATCAAAATGTGTTTAACATAAAGTAAATAGTACAATACAAATTTATAGCCATATATGAATATAAAGATATGATATTTCTATATTTTAGTGGTTTAATCTCTCCGAAAGTTACCAGATAATAGTAAGTAAAAGGGTTGATTATAACAAAAATTTTAAACTTTAATTAATTTTTTAAATTTTAAAAATGATACTAAAATATTGAACTTTTAATTTGTAGCGAAAATAACCTAACACTAAATTTTTTGTTAATGTGATGATATGATAAATTATATCATATTAAAAGTTTTGACATGTATTTAATTATTTTTCAAATAAATATTTTATAAATTTAATAAATTTGAAAAAAGAAAAACCCTAACAATTCTCTGATTTTCTGGTTAGCTCTGACATTCCTCCGGCTTGCTTACTCTGTTTTGGATTTACCTCATTGAAAAGACATGTTTGTCCTTATTGTTGTCTACTCCTTCCACATTGTCTTCATTACCTGGGATTTGTCGCAACGAGAAAAACCCTTAAATTGGTTTAAACCCAATCCAAGTACAAAACCTTCTCTTAAACCCTAATGTGATTATCTTCAACTAAAGCGCTCATTCTTACTCTTCTGGTTAAAGATTGCTCATCACAAGAGGATGTGCTTCTAGCTCTGGTTTCTTGTTGTGACGAATGTAACTAGGGCCCTGTTGTTTTCAACATGCTAATTAAGGCTTTTGTGAAAGTGGGTATAATTAAGGCTAGGCAAAGGCGGCAACGGAGACGCCGAGCTTTGTCCTGGAGGTAATTGACAGTTGATGGGCTTCCTCGAGAGTGAGGGAGAAGATGTTTACATCCAGATGTGGTATGATGGAACTTGATCTCGAGAACCTCGTGTCAGTAATAACAAATATCTTACAGTTTTTCAATCCAAATATTGGTTTCTCATTTGATATTAATCATTCAAAATGCTTGTATGTTTCCAATTTTTAGGTAACAAAACATGTAAGCTGAAATTAAAAAATAATAAAGAACAGAGGTAAGTACACAAGCATGTACTACACCATGTTCTTACTCTCCAGCGTTATAACTTGGTAAAATTGCTCCAAATTACTCTAAACGTTGAATATTTCCCTTTTGTTCCAAATAAGCGAATTATAACCTAAAGACAAAAGATGAACCAGAAATAATAAAAATGCTTAAATAAACAAACAAAATGTGTTAAATATAAACCTAAAAATAAGAATGATTAAGCACTTAATTAAACAAGCAAAATGCAAATTCCCTAATTTTGCTAGTTTGGTTAATAAGAATAGATAAGATATGGAATGGTAAAACTATAATGAATTTTAAACAATCTTGAATTTTTATTGTAGCATCCCACTCCTGCAAGACCCAAATTCGACATCGATGATGATATCCGAGCCCGTGCCTCACGAGGGTGGTATGCTAGAGCATTCCATACAGTCCAAAAACTCAGTAAGACATTTTTATTTTTGAAAATAACCGAATGCGCGGAATTCAGTAAATGATTTGAGCCCGCTTTAATTTAAAAACAGTTTCGATCACAATACGATTTCAGTCGTTAAAAAGGCACTCAATAGTATTTAATCAATTTATGCACAAAAATCCATAGCCAAATTGGGCTCAATGCTATTCCTAAACATTTTCAGTAATCACATTACAAATACAACATTTATCAATTGGGCCCCTCTGAAATAACAGTACTATTCTATGGAAATTGCAGAAATACAAATCTTATACAAGAACATAATAACACTAATGCAGACGTAAACTGATCCCGACCTCAAACTCTGACTTGCTTGCAGTAATCATACTCTCGTTTGTCTAACGAGGTACTCTTCAAATCCTGAAAAATAATTGCAATTTTGGGTGAGTTTGCGAATTCAGTGAGAAACCATCATCGATGATTCACTCAACTCATGCATATACAAACAATTCACAGAATGTCGCATAGTATTACGGTCAGAAATATCACATGATTTATCATTTCACAATTATAAGGCGTTTCTCCTTTCACTTATTCCATGTTCAATCATATGTATATGCAATGCACATGTGACACTTCCCATTTTATTACGGTGTTGTGACCGTGCGCCTGATCTGTCCCAAAAATTGGCTCATTAACGGTGAGCTTGTGGCTCTGAATTACGGTGGGCTTGAAGCCCTAATACGATGAGCCCGTGGCTCTGAATTACGTTGGGCTCGAGGCCCTGTTGCGTTGAGCTTTAAGCTCTGAAATACGGTGGCTGCTCCGGTCACAACTATCATTATCTGAACATGCCTTTATGCATGTGAACATATGTCTCAATTTACAATAGTTGTGTCACAACATAATGCCATATGTCCCAAATCGCAATAAAACCAAGTAATTGCAATTCACACACAAATGACACTTCGATATCAAGTTCCCGATATTTCGGACACCTACGGTCCGAAATCAATCAAAATCAAACACATAAACCCTCTATTATCTCCACATGGCATAAACACATAATTTTAAACACACATAGATTAAGAAACCAACTAGGTTACTCACCTGTACTCCCGAGCTACTGCCTGGAAGTCCCAGCAATATCCGGGTAATATTGTTCCAACGGTGCCTCTATACAGTCAAATAATTTCCCATCACTAAATGTACAATCAGAATAATTCAATGATGCACATGTCTTAAATAAAAGGTGCACGATGCATGTTCATGACCTTCCCGGCGCAATTTCCCAAATTCCCCTTTCTTTTTGTCAAAATATAACTTTGCACTCAATTGCTCAATAATGACTCCTTTCAATTCAATAACATGTCATGGAACTCCATAAATTTCATTTCTAACATTCAATCAATTTACCAAGTCATACCCACTAGGATATTCTCAAGAAAGACCTCAAAACTAGTGTCACTATTCTCTAGATCAAAATTCACCCTTTA
>JANTNU010000235.1:45703808-45718667 GCA_024752395.1 Erythroxylum havanense
ATTTGGTTATGGCTTTTTGTTCATTAAATGGCTTTTGTAAATTATTATTGAATGATTGTAATAACTGAAAATGTTTAGTTATGAACGTGGTCTCAGATTGTTTACTGTCTGTTCCGCGCACATGAGTGTAATGAAAAAAAAATTCATACTGAGTTTCGACTGACTGATGTAGCACGCCATCTTTACGGGGCAAGGATCTGGATATCACCATCGATGTCGGGTTTGGGTCACGCGGGAGTGGGTTGTTACAGGAACAAATAAGGGGGTCTACACAATTGACAGTGTTGGTGCACACATAATCCTTTAGTCGAACATTGTGCTGCTTTTGATGATGACCACATCCCATATTATCATCAGAAGTTGATCATTGTGCTGAAGAATCGCTAGCAGCTAGCGAAGGGGGAACAATAGCATCCAATAAAGGTTACCCAATAGACTGAGTAGGAGCACTATAATCCATGTCACATGGGGAACTCTTGAGAACTTGCTCAATTATATAATCAGCCTTATCATACTACCCCTCATTACAACTCCCCCTTTCAGTCAAGACCGTTAGGGAAGACATAGCATGATGTTTTGGGCAATCAATCACAGGCGAGGTCTCAAGATTTGGGTGAAGAGAGGCATAAAGAACTTGTTAGAGCTTAGGAAGAGTGAGTAGATGTCGTAAGCTTTGCTGTCAAAGCCCCTAATTTTTCTAAAAATCAAAAAGCAAGCTCGTCGAGTTCGGGTGATAAATCATTGTGCTCTTACTATAAAAAGACAGGGCATGAAGCCAACAATTGCTTCCAAATTCATGGGTATCTAGAGTGGTGGTTTGTTGGCTGTGGCAGAGAAGGTAGGCGCGGTGGCAGAAGGTAGGCGCGGTGGCACAAGGTATTGTTGCGGCCTCTGATCATAATGTTGCTACAGTAATAGTAACTGGTGCAGATTAGGGACACATTCCTACTTTGAGTTATGAAGAGTGGTCAACTACCGTTAATTTGCTTCGTTAAAGTAAGCCTTCTAGTACAAATGAAAAGCTGACAGATAATCAGTCTCTTCTTAATTGGTTGCTTGACAGTGGTGCGTCCTTCCACATGACTAGTGATAAATCCATTTTGCATAATATAAATGATCTTCTGCCCACTCCTGTATGTTTGCCTAATGGTGAAGTTGGGTACGTTAGAATGTCCATTATATCTTTGTAATTACTACTTTCGTATATAGCCGTTACATTTATTTGTAATTATTATGTAAATAGCTTTCTCTAATTAGATTACAGCTAGCTAGTCAATTTGTTTATTTAAAGAGTATATAATTTGCCATTTCTAGGATAATCTTCGAGCTGATAATTAGCGATGTATAATCAATTTTATTCCTTATTTAAAAGAAAGACTCTCAATGAAAGCATTCACTCAGCAAAATTGATATGGTAAAGACTCTCAATGAAAGAATTCACTCAGCAAAATTGATATGGTATCAAAACCCACTCTCTGAGTTCTTAAGTTCTCTGTTTTGTCTTTTTCTTCTGTTTTATTGATCTGATCAATATTTAGGGTTCTTTTGCTTGGTGGGCTTTGTGGTTATCTTGGTGTTTTTGATCATAGAAGTTTTTTAAAGTTCTCCTTCTTGGTATTTCTTGTGCTCTTCAAGATGACAACTTTGCATCACTTTAAGACTTTTAATGTCCGTTTTACTAGAAAAAGTTATTCCTCCTAGGAATTTTAGTTTTAACTATTTGTCACTGGAAAAGAGTTATAAGGACTTGTAGATAACAGTGATTCAGCTCCTATGGATTCAAAGGAGTTGCTTAAATGGAAAGGTAAGGAAGCTCAGGTAATGACATGGATTTTAATGTCTGTTGACCCTCTTATTGTTCTTAATTTGTGGCCACATAAGACTGCAAAGGCCATGTGGAGCATTTGGGGATTGAGGAGATCCTTGTTGATCCTTTAACTAGAGGACTTCTCCTATTTGTTTTTGAGGGACATGTATACAGTATGGGTGTATTGAAGCTCTTAGGTACTGTTAGTTAAGAATCACTATTTTTGCTCCTTCTATATTTATATATTTCTCATGTATTATGACAATTTGTGTTATTAATAAAGATGATCATGATTTATTCTTAGTCATACGTTATTATACGTTGTCATAATACAAGTAAAATTCTTAAGATCTGTGTCGATGTTAAGCATTGTAAAGGTCATTGGACATATATAAACATTGACTTTGTGCCTATGGAGACATATAGTTTAATGTGTAAATCTATGAATTTTGACATGACATAGGTAGATATAAGTATTTAATCCCATAAAGAGTCTCTAATTAGTTTAGTATTCAGTGAGAGAAAACAAATTTCTCTAATGTTGTTTTACATAAAGTTCAAAGAAATTGATACCCACAAATGGAAAGATGATACATTTTAAATCATACATGTATCATCCTTGTTTGCTACACTCTATTTTTTCATTCATATTAGTGAGATATTAGATATGAATGATTATATTGAATCTGTATTATATATGACACGTGTATTTGATATTTTCTAATATCGAAAACCTTGTGGGACGAAATGGTGAACTTTCATTATCTTTAGATCAAATTGTTTTCTTTGACTTAGTCAACCATATAGTGATTGGCTTACCGTATTTTGAACTAGTTTTTATAATTGTTACATTTACCGCAATTAATTATTGTCTAAGGAAGAGAATGTTAGATATTTTCCTACGAGGTGGACAATAATTAATTGCATTTTAACAGTTTTAATAATTTATCAGTTAAGCTAATCGTATTTGATCTTGATAAAGACAATAAAGTAACCCTATAAAGGATATGAAGCGATGGGCTGAATTTCAGCAAAAAATAGACCCCGATCAGTATAGACAGGTCTCGTATTGAGCTTATAATGGGAAGGCCCGATATGAATGATATATATATATATCTCATTCTTGTAAAGTTGTCAGTGAATTCGCACTCATTTCGGTTTCGAAAAGCTCATTTAAAATTATAGAACCGAAATCAAATATTTTTCGTATGTTTTTTTCACTTTCACATTTGATTCCAAATACATAAGTAAGGCTCCTATTAAGTACTGCATTAAAAAAAATATGGTTTTATAAGAATAGATTCAAGTTAGGAAAAAAAAAAAAAAGGCTTTCTTAGCTTCACGAAGAAGCTCCCAAATTAAAGTTTTAGTTTGGTTTATATAGTACAAGTATCACTTGGTGGCTAGGCTAAGAGGTATACATGATCATATACAATAAACGTAGATCCTTCAAAGAATAGATATCCAAATCCCAACACAACCAGACCCTTCCAAAGTCGAAAGCACTAACTTGAAAAATCCCGCGTTATCTTACTTCTCTGCACTGAATAAGATGAGAAAAGAAAAGTTTATGAGGAAGCAAACCGGTCGTCGCCACTTCTCCTCACGCGAGGCACTTTGTACTCCCCTTATCACTTCCTTTCTTCTCAAGTTGTCCTCTTTCTGTTGAATCATTACACAACACCAATGTTCTGCGTGAGACAGGACGCCATAACATATCTATTTCATGCAGAAACCCGCATCAAACATCTTAACATATTTGCATAAGAGCCAGTTATGTGCATGCACATATGGATTTAGATATTACAATACAGTTCTTGTTTTTACTGAATTCTTAGAGTTGACTTGTTTAGTCCTAGGTGAATAAGCTTTGTCATATCTAATACTGACTCTTTGTGCTTTTCTTTTCTGTTTATGAATGATCGATGAAGTCGCATTTCAAGCTCGTTCTCGGACTTCCAAACAGGTATTGATTTTGCCATGAATTAGTGATGCTCTTCCGATGTTTCTCTAGGAGTGTGTTGAACTTCCTCATTTGATCATACACTACAATGACATCATTAGAGAAGATTCAGTAGATGATGAAAGGTTATTCTTTTCTTTTCTTTCGTATCAGAAAGATGTTGTTCAAGATAAGGAAGAAGAGGAGTCAAAAGAGGAAGTGAAAGGAAAACCTGAGGTATAACCTTTTAACTTGATGTCGTCTCTTTCTAGTAGTCTTCAAACTCATATTGGTGTTGAATTTGTTAGAAACGAAAAGGTATTCAGGGACTTATTCAGGTTCAGAACCCAAATACAGTGGAACATAAGAATTTGGGGTGTCGAAATGTAAGTATGATTACATTCTACATAGTTTTATTAGTTTAATATCAAGTGTAAAACCTCTAATATTTCTTGTTCCAGATTGGGAAAACAACAGAACCTTCAAGGCGTGAGAGGTTAGCTTTTTCATTGTATATGTTTGATATTCTAAGGCTTGTTACTGCCATCTTTTCAAGCTTCCAACCACTTAATTATGGATTCTAGTATATGTACTTGCATTTGTAGAAAGGAGATAGAAAAAGCAGAAGCTCGTGAACGAGACTTGACACTTCGGGAACAAGGAAAGACAGAACAAGCTAAAAAGGACCTGGGTATTCACTCGATCCTTATTCTATGATAGGCCACTACCTGTTAGGAAAAGGGTGCATGTGATGTGCCTATCATCACACATTTTCCCATGATAACTTAAAAAGAGTTCTCTTGTAGAGCGCTTGGCTATGATACGACTAGAAAGGGCAGAGGCTGCTAGGAAGCGAGAAGCAGAGAATGCTGGTATGCTTTTCCTTTATCTTTAGAAACCGTGGATGATTGGTTATGAGTTTCATATTTCCAAATGACAGACTACTCTTACGGGAATTCAAATTCGTAAACCTTTTTCTTTCAAAATCCATATCTTTTTTCTTTCTTCTTCCATGACAGCTAAAGTACAGAAGAAAATGGAAATGAAGGCGAAGAAGAAGGGAGCCTTGGTCTCTAAATAAGAATAGTCTTATTTAAAAGGAGAGAGAGACCAAGAGAAGTGACTCTTGGTCGTCCCTACTTATACTTAAAAGCAATATTGTCAATACTGCGTTAAATTTAGTATCGATTTTGGCTCTAGTATGGAACTTAATTTTATATACTTACTCTTAAGACAACTTAATACGAAAAAATAAACATTGAATAGCAATATAAATTAAGGAGAAAAGATTATGATTTAAGCTGATGTCAAGTAGTCTTTAGTATTTAAGCTAATTTAGTATGGCCGTCCAAAGAAAGCACAAAATCGTTTGAACCCTTCACTTCAATGTATCTAACAAACACAACCTGTTTCTATTAAAAACTAAAGTTGAATTAGCTTCCATTAAAAACTTCGATGGGATGGGAGAGCATGGAGAAATGAGAATGCAGTTTTAAACATATTGTTGCAGTGATATGATAACCTCAGCAATACCCTGATTAGAATAAGTATGATGTCATCTTTCAATTTAATCAAACAGCTACGGGTAGTTCCAAAAGATAATAACCTCTGATATTATAGAGTTCACAGACACCAGGAATAAGTAAGATTCTAATAAATTTCTATCAGACGATTCGATAGGATACACACACAAAAAAGGAAGGTTTTCTCCAAAAGCTGTCTTGCTTGAGAAACATTAAATACATAAGTTAAATGAAATAAAAGATGAAAAAAAAACAAAAGGATAACCCTTTAAACATGAAAAAGTGGCTTCAAGTGGATAATAAGAAAAAAAAATCTAAAAGTGCATACATCCTTTTGGCCGCGACCAATTGCATAGAGCTTTTCAACACACCACCAAATGAACAGTTAGGTGCAGGGGGTCGTGCAGCTGGAAATTTTTGAGTCCAGATAAGGTGTATGACAAAGGATATTATGAAGAACAGCAACCAGCTTTCTTAATTGCAGAGACGTCATCCTTCATATTGATCGTCTGCCCTTTAGGCAAAGCAGCCGGATCATCTCCCACTTCCAGGGCTTTGCGGCTGACAACTTGATATATTTGAGTTAGCACTTCAGTGAAAGCATTCTCGACGTTCAAGGCCTCAAGGGCAGATGTCTCCATAAAGAATGTTTTTTCCTTCTCTGCAAAGGCCATGGCATCTTCAGTCGAAACTGCTCGCAGATGTCGTAGATCTGCCTTGTTACCCACGAGCATTATCACAACATTAGCATCTGTGTGATCCCTTAGCTCCTTCAACCATCTCTCAACATTCTCAAATGTAACATGTCTAGTGACATCATATACAAGCAATGCACCAACAGCTCCTCGGTAGTACGCACTTGTGATTGCACGATATCTTCAAAAAGAAGCAAGAGATACATAGTGCCAATAACTAACATAAGAAACCAAAATTTTCACAAGCAACCAAATCCCATAACTAGCTAAATTTGTTTCTCTGATTCCTTTAATTACATCAACATAAAAGATTAGTGAAATAACATTATAAGCAGTAAACTAGAAACCTTTCTGTCCATGGCAATTCAGAATATTGAAAGTTTCAGAAAAATAGCTTCTATATAGATAAACAATAGGAAAACGGGGAATTGACATAAATATGAGTGCAACCAACCAAACAATTGCATATACCTGGTTTACTGAGATTATACTGCTATGCTACTTATTAAGGGCATTCCTCATTCTGAAACAAGTATTTTAAGTTATATACAAAAGGCTATTCCATACATAACAGGCCAGCTTAATCATACAGATAACCAACCTGAGCATATAAGATCTACAAGCCCCTCACCATATGATGATCACTGGTGCCGCTATTTACCATTTTAGTGAATTTAGGATGTCTAAGCCAAAATTCTAATACCAGATTCAAGAAGCACAAACAGATCTAGGAAACAAATTCTACAGCAGTATTATGAGAACAGAGATATCATCACTTCATCAGTAGCAATGAGAAAAATATATGTCACTCCTGCGCTTCTTTCTGTATAAACGGCTATTCCGGAATCATTAAATTAAGCATCTTCTTGTATCCATTGGGGGAATCTTAAACAATATCAATCCATATGTTTGCGACAGCAGCTAAAGACTTGATTTTTCTCCCATCAACATTTACCACCTAGTTATAAAGAATTAGAAAAACATAGGAATTATTAAGTGGAAGGTAGATCTTGCACGATCGATCTTATCCCCAACTTTCCATACTGCCCTGCTTCAAGAGGCTTCGAATAAGTCCAGATTGAACTTGTCAACAAGAAAGAAAAAGAAAAGAAAATACAAAATCCTAAAAACAATAATAATAACTGCAATTAAAAATCAGTCAGCTCCTCAGATCTCACTTCATTCTATTATAGTGCTTCTTAGGTAACTAAGAAAATCAGGAACTTGCACTTCCACAAAAAACAGCAAACAAAGTCTCCAAGGAAGTAACAGCATTAAATAAAGAAACCCTCTTGAACAATGTGAATAGATGGGAAATTCTCAAAAAGCAATCACTTTTCCCTGATTTGAAATAAAACCCATCAGTAAAAACGCGATACCTCTCTTGGCCGGCAGTATCCCAAATCTGGGCCTTGATGACCTTATCCTGGACGTGAATACTGCGAGTGGCGAATTCGACGCCAATGGTGGACTTGGATTCAAGACTGAACTCATTGCGAGCAAAGCGAGACAAGAGATTAGATTTGCCAACACCGGAGTCTCCAATCAGTACAAGTTTGAATAGATAGTCATAATCTTCGTCCGCTCTGTAAGCCGCCATGTCTTTGGCCCCGCTTAGTTGGTCTTCACTCTGTCTCCTAGTAGTATACTACAGTAGTCCTCTTCTTCGCTCTCGGTCCTTTCGTTTCTATTGGAGGTCGGACCGGGTCGGCTGGCTCTGCTCGTGTATTTAAAACATTTTGGATAAATGAAATATAACTATATAAGTAAGCTTTCATTCATACGTTACGCGTGCAGAACATACCGCTGGTTCACGTGAGATTTTGAAACTCTAATTTTTTCTACTCTCATAATAAATAATATTAATTTTTTAAAAGTGTTTATTTATCATCATTCAAAAAAATTTTTTAAAAAAAACTTTGAATGTTTAGGAACCAGGAAACCATCATTCTAACTAATCAGAGATTGTAATGAGTTCGGTTAGGCCTAGCCTAACTCTTTTTTCATGATTAGAGTTTAATGCGAAATTTGGATAAATTTATATAGAGATTAAATGATGTTGCTTTAGTATAATTAGTTAAAATTATTAAAATAATATCATTTTATTAAACAAATTTGAACCGTTTGGGTTAAATTAAATAGATTTTTTATGTTCAAAATCAGTCGATTCAAACTTAATTTTACAATTAACAATTTTTTAGAACTATTTTATCACATAGAATTTCTTTTAATTGTATTTCTTACGAGTATTGGAGTATTTAATTTCTTAAATTACAATTACTTTTACTTCTTAATTTTTATAAGGACAAGTGGTTTTTTAATTATTATAATATTATCAAGATTTTTAAGAGCGTTAAAATGTCTATAAAATTAATGTATATGTTTGAAATTAAACAGCATATATTAATAGGTTATTATTTGAGTATATTCATTTTATTCTGTCACTTTTAATGTCCTCGTGTTTCACTTGATTCTTTTAACACTAAATTGGTCTAATCATATTTCACATTTGTGTCTAAAAGCCCCTGCTCCGATCATTATAACTTTAATCATGCTTAGACTTGGGACGGGTCTCACTTAAGTGCGCTAATGAAAACCGGGCATTAGCAAATTTTGGCTCAAGCCACTTGATTAAGCTTCATATGCTAATTTGTGAATTAGAAACTAGTCCACTTAAAAGGTTTTGATATTGGTTTAAGCCTGATTCACGATTGGATTGGTATAATATCATGTCAAAAGTCAAATTTCGAATTTAATTAAATCCGGAGAAAAGTACAAAATATATTAAACCTAATCCTATTTTAAGTCAACTCCGAAAAAATGGACAAAAGCTTTAAGAATTTACTTAAATCACTTGAAATCTAGGAAAAAATTTTGCGAGACTTCAAACTGAGTGTAATGATGATAATGAAAACGATGACTTAAGATTTAAAAAAATAGTATAATTTTTTAAATAATTTATTGATTTTATTTCATTTAAATCGAATATATACATTTGAGATATAAATGAAGAGCAAATTGCGGAACAAAACAGATGGAATGAAACAAAAATTAGGATCGAAATTGACAGGTGGAAAAAAGAAATAAAAATTAGGGAACCCATTAACTATTTAGTTCTTTGTAGGAAATATGAATGCAAACCCATGGAATTCTGCATGTGTGTTTTCAAGGACATAAACAAACCCTTCTTATTTTCCTGCTGTAAACATTTGTACGCCTTCAATACATATTCTGAATCTTGAGAATACAAATGGCAAGCACATGCTGCTTTATAAGCGAGTAGCTCCAATTTCCCTGTTGCATATAAGAATGGAAGAAATTTATACACTCAAATAAGCTTCATCAAAGTTGGCACGCTAATTAAAGGCAATATCCGTGTGCACTCAGTTTTTGTTTCAGCCATCAGAGGCTCCATTCCCCAACGTGCTTTGACAAAAACGCAGTATGCCCCATCTTAGATAGAAAATCCGGTGCACCAAGACCAGATATATCCCAGCTTTTGTGTTTGACCAAGTAGACACATATGCTAATAGGAAATGAAGACTGACACATATGCTAATTGAAAATGAACATACCTGCAGCAACTTCAGATGTAAAAGTTGCCCTGTTGAAGTGACGTTTCAACCACCATCTACATCGTAATCTCCAAGCTTTTCCTGAGTTCCCATGGGTAAGAAATTTTGGTAACCTATTGTAACGAACAGAGTATTTTTCCTGTTGTTCAGAACCATTTCCTTGCAGACATATTGAGATTCTATCCTCTTCAGATTGATAGATTTTAAGAAAGCATAAAGCAAATTCTCTCCATGTATCGTACTCAGTGAAGACAGCATCCAAATGCAAAGCTATCATATTTAATAGGCTTCCAGCACCATAATAACCTGCTTAATTGAACAATAAAACGACGAGAGATATGATGATCAATATTCTCACAAATCCAGTTACAGATACAACACTACATGCCCACTCTTGTAATGAGTCCAAGATTTCTAGACATGAAAACTTAATTTCATTCCCAGAAACTCAAGAGACTTCATCCACGACTACAACCATAAAATCACAAGAAACTAAATTCCTTATCAATCAAAACAATATAACAAACAATGTGTAGGTACAATATGGGTTTGGACAGAATAAAATCAGAAAGTTCCACCTTAAGTACAAAACGGCAATTCAGTTACCTAAAGGACAAACCAGGGACTTTAACAGCAAGAAGAGTTGTGGAACTTTTGGAATAATGACTTCCTTGGTAATTGGAAATTTCAGAACTTAGCAAAGTTTATTACAGTTTGAACAAATTGTTCAAAGGCCTAGACTGCATACATAGACCACGAGCTTCATGACGATAGACACATTTTTACCAATACAGAGAGTAATCTGTATGGAATATTCTATACAGACTAGTCTTGCAAGATCTAATGAAGCTAAGCTATAGCTATAATATTAAACAACAAAAGAAAAAGTAGACAGAAAAAGGAAAAAGGAACACTACTCCAAATGAGCAGGAAACATACCATCTTGATGAAAGCTGATAAGCCTTGCCAATGATTGACTGCATGTTGGATCACTTTTTAAGATGGCCACATAACATGTTGCTAGTGCATCAAAGTTTTTAGGATCAACACACTCCAAAATATGAGCCTTCAACCTGCAGAATGTATTTGTTAGCGCATCTGTTCATGGAACAAAACTAGGATGCACCGCGGTAAAAGCTACAGCTTGAGCAAAGGAATGTGACAACCAGAAAATTAGCACAAATCGAATAACAAATTGATATTTCATGCACTTTAAATACACAGTTTGGAGAAAATAACACAATTAATAAAACAGAATGTGAGATACATTGGAATTATTTCCACAATTTCCTCTTATTAATAAAACAGAATGTGAGATACATTGGAATTATTTCCACAATTTCCTCTTTCAGACACAAAACTAAAACTTGGCAAATAAACCAATACCTAAAAGGAAGAGGAAAACATGAATTGCCACTGTGCTTTTCCAGTTCATGCAGAGCCTCCTTTTCTCTACCTCCAATCAGCAATAACTGGCGCAAAATTGACAGAACAAATTTAGAGGACAAAAATGTACAGATATAGGTTCTAAATACAAGAAATTACAAATCATGTGGACACAAGTAAATATATATGAATCAGTATTAAAAAAAAGCGTTAAAAGATTATGAAAAACTCCATCCAAAACTTTGACAGCAAATCGGTAAAAAATAAGATTTAGAGTATTTACAGGCTAAAAATTTATTCTGAAGATATACCATCATAAACAGTCATGCTAGGCACTTTGAAACACAAAGCAGCATTTCTAAATATTTGACAAGCACATAGATTAAGAACATAAGTGAATTTCATTAACACAGCACTTTTGCATACTTCAGAAGCAGAAGGCAAATGCGGCTCCAACTTCAAAGTCAGGCACCAGTTATGAACAAAAAAGACTTGAAGTGCACAATGTTCTATAAAAATTAACATATGATCAATGTAACTCAACCAAAAAAAAATCTTCATAGCTCAACTCAGCTACATCTGTTCTGAATGCTCATCAAAGAATTATATAAAAGCAGCATCTGCTGCGTTAGGAATCCCAAAGAATGACAAAATATTAGAAACCCATGAACCTGTATCAATGGAATCAAAGCTGCAAACACTGGAGGGGTCGCATTAGCAGCAACTTGTAAATACTTCACAGCATTCTTAAATTCTTCATCCTGAATTGCTCGACGCAAATCCCAATTCCCTCTACGTATGGGCAGTAACCATGGCTTGATGTTCTCTTTGACAAAAGCAAACAAAATTTCAGCATGCATATATATATTAATGGTTAACATAATTTCTTATATGGAGTTGCCAAAATCAAGGAACCACTTCTACCAACATGCATGTAAGTAGAACAAGAATGGAAACACAATTAAAGAACATAGAACTTACTAAAAGCGGACAAATTGCCAACAGAATGTATGAAACCATAGTCACTCTCAACTGATGGCTCATTTCCTGCAGAATTAGCATAAAATCCTTGTGGTTGGGCTTCTTGTGGGTGATTTCGTGCCTGAAGGTTAACTGCAGCATCAACTGTAATCAATTCTCTGTGGAAGTGATTATCAGCATTAAGAAATGCTTCTTTGTTATTCATAATGGAGGTCTCTGATTCATATTGAAATCGAGTATAGGAATCATCAGTCAAAACTACATTATGCTCCTCAGAATCTCTGACTTCATAAGTGAATCTTGACGAAGCTGATTGTGAAAAATTAGGTGACAAGTCTGAATGAACTTGGTGAAAATCTTTCCACCGCAAGTCTTCTGGGAGGCTAGAATACCAGAGCTCGTAGAATATTAAGCCAATGATCATATTGAACAAAGGATGACCCTCAAATTCATGCTCCTGCATTAAGCTAAGGAAAACACAAGAAAAGTTTGTAATAAGGTTAAGCAATCATGATATTCTGAATGACAATATTATGAGCTTATAAAGGCATATTAAACAGTTCTTATACTTGTGAAAAACAAAAAACCTGATGATCTTTCCCAGACTGATATTTTTAACTTTGTATACTCTTATAAACAAACAGATTGCTACAAAAAGAACCTCTGTAAAATAGTTTAACAAATCATATTCAACATATCAACCATGAAATACACGCAATCCTCATATCAGATGAATCATGTGTGGAAACTTATGGAAAGCAACGGGATCAAGATGGACACACGATGGATCCAGCAAACAGGGATTTTTCCCTTTTTATTTTCCTCTGCCTCAAAAATATCTAGGCTTGCGAAATATCTCTGGAAGCAGCATTATCTATATTAGTTGATGCCATTCTTTGGCCACAAAAGCAGATCAAGGATTTGCTCTGAACACTTATTAAGACAGATATTAGACCAGAGGATCAGTAACAAACATCATATTGGCTTCGAAATAGATCCCTCCACATATTGCACTTCATAAATTTCTAATGCAGAGCCACAAAGCAAATCTTTTTAGTAATGACACTATTGTTTACTTTTGGCAAGTAACGAGACTTGAACTCGAGTCTTGCACATTGGAGGAGGCGGTTGACATCGCTAATCCAAAGGCTTGGTGGAGAATATGACACTAATATTAACTAATAGTGAAGCCACCCTAATTTTTTTGCCACTACGAATGCAGTAATAAGCTAATGAATGAGTCAAAACCTGTTTAAGCTATCTTTAGGATTACAAACAAGAATAATCCAGGAAAAAAAATCAAGTCCCAATTTCTTAACTTATACCGCAAATCATTCGAGAAAATAGGATACCAACACTACATGAATGATGGAAAAAACTTGAATACACCACATGAGGACCCAATATTTGGCCCCTATCGCATGGTCAGACTGACTTTTTATCAGAAAAGATTTAATAGATAAAAGTAAACAGATTCACCAGTCATATAAACGAAGACACTGAAACTCATCCATGTAACCGTCAGCTAGCAATAGAACAATGTACATTGTAGAATGCTTCATTGCAAAGTCCTCAATATATGAGGAGAATGTCTGATAAGGCTAGGAATTCCATATTTATTATGCATCTATGTGAATAATAAATCATCCGTAACAAATAGTACGTACCTTCTAGCATTGTGCCGTTCACCCTCAACATCCCCTTGCATAAGATGGAACAGGATCGACTCCAAGCGAACCACAAAACCATGCTGCTCAAAAACAATTTTATTTCATCAACAAAATCCCACAAACATGTAACAAGCAATGTTTCAGGATGACAAAATTTACGCGCGAAGAGCGTAATTTTTGTCTGATCATAAAGCATTCAAAAGACAATACCTCGTTGGCATGGCCACTTCTTCTTCGTCTTTTATTTACCAAGTTGATACCAATCCTCATCATCCAAGTATCAAATAAGTTATCAACAATTCGCGTTGAAATTCCACGGTCACTATCTATACGGTTGAGAATCTCCATCGAGGCCTAAAATATTGCGTTAAATGCGCATTACTCGCATAAGTTACAGATTCCACAAGGATACAGAACAAAACTTAAAAAAAAAAAAAAACATACCCAATACTTGAATCTAGTAGCTATAGGGCAACTGTCCTTACGAGTCCCTTGCAAGAACAAGCTTAAAACCCCACTTGCTTCAACCCAATCATGTTGCCTCACCAGCTTCTGCAATAGATGACGCAGTACTCTCCGATTCTCCAAACGTAAATTGTTAGAACCTAATCTAAGAACATAAGACGGCCTCGATAAACACAAGAGCACTCTTTTGCGATGCCGTTCCAGTGCAGCAGAGCTAGAATTGTCTTCGCCGACACTAGTCGAATACCTTTTCCGTTTCTTTGATTTCTTCTCAATGACCTCAAATTCCCCCACACCAGCTTTGCCTTTGCTACCGGGGTCTTCCAACAGCGCCATGGCAGTTCCTGTCATATCCTACATTCACCTAATAATGTTGCTGCCCAGGAGACGACGGTGTGTCGGTGGCGGGGAAGAATGTTAGTCAACAGAAGAGAGACAGAGAGAGGGAAGGGAAACGGACGGAGCGAGAATCGGAGGACATCTTTGGGCAAACACAAGATAGGTTTAAGGCGTTGGGGTTTAACGTTTTATACCACCGTGCTTGCGAAGATGTTATGGACCTTAATGTCCTCACAATTTAGGATTTCGAAAATTGATTCGGATCCAATGATTATAAATATAATTTAAAGATAAATTATAATTATTCTAGAAATTAACAAAAAAATACTTTAAGAGCTTATCTAATGTTATGAATACCGTACCGGACTCGGTATCGGATTGGGCTCTGGAAAGGAACTATATCGGTACCGGTCGGTACCGGGTACCGTTTCGGGATATTTTTTAAATTTATAAAATAGTCCCTAAATTTTTTAAAA
>JANTNU010000235.1:45721451-45738236 GCA_024752395.1 Erythroxylum havanense
AATCACTAATCATTTACCAAAACTATAAAAGCTATAATGCATGTGCAATCCAACATTTGCCTGTACTCAATCCTAACCTGATCCAAATTACCGATATACCCATCACATCGGTAACGGGATGCTACATTGTAAGAACATTAAAATGATTGTACATGCATTCATTGACATTTTTCAGGTATAATTGATTTTATAAATTTGATTATATTGAGAAATGTGGTTTATGTGTATTGAAAAATTGATTTGGAAAATATAGTTATTGATTTAAAATTTTTGGTGAAATTTAGAAAATTTATGAAAATTTCGGGTATTTTTGAACTAGAAAAAATGTCAAGTGGGAAGTTGATTGATAAATAGTAGTAGAAATAAGAGTCAAATAACAGTGAAAAATTTTATAGATGACTTTGGAATCTATTGACAAATGACATTGAAAATTAAGAGACAATTGAAGTAGAAATTGGAGATGATTGAATTAGTTAAATAAAAGAACCTAGTTTAAACTTATAGAAATTAGACAAGTGGCAAGTGTCACTTGCCAAGCCTAGTATTGATTCCACAATTATACTAGAAAGACCAAATTAATTGTTTTGATCCTGCTTTCTTCTTCTTCTTCTTCTTCATGACTTTCTTCATCTTCAGTAAGCTTCTTTACTTCCAAAAATTTTCTCACCCTCACAACGCAAGCTTTGCTCTCACTTTTTAATTGCTATTTTCCTTTAGTTATCTTCTTCAATGTCACTGAAATACCTAACAACCTTTGACTACTGATGCTCGTGTGATATTGGAAAGTTAAGGTTTACGTGATTTTGAAGAGTTTGGAGTTTTAAACAAGTAATTATCGTATCGTTCTTTACGATATGTAGAATGAAACATGCATCATGATAGTTGGCAGTTAAATGTTTATAAAACGAGGTTGTTTATTTCTTGAAACGTGAGTGAGAAACTAACCTGTGCCACAGGTCTTGCTTTTGCATTTTTTATGATTAACCTTTTATAGATTGTTGTTGAAATAATTTTTAAGATAGAGAGATCATTGGAAACGTGTATAAAAAGAGTGCAGAAAATTTATGGAAAGATGATATACGTATGCTCTATTTTCATTATTCTTATACGAGAATTTCCATGGGTGTTTTAGAGATGAACTAAAATGAGTCTAGAGTTAAGAAGAAAGGAGTAATGAGTTGTCTGATATGGGAAGAACTAAAATGAGAAGTTAGAGATGAAATGAAGGTATTGAGGAAGATGAAGAAATGCAGAAAATATGAGGAATGCATTTTATATATGCATATATGAAATATTCTGTTTACGATTAGTCATAGATTTTGATTTGTATTTGAATGAAGAATTAAGAGGAAATAATGAAGATATAAGTTAGAAATAGTTGATTAAGCAAAAGAGAGGAAGAAGTGAAGAAAAATGTTGTTTCGTAAAAATCTGGAGAAGAACATCTGTCATGATCATGCACAATTCACGATCATGACAGAGAGGGAGCCTCAGAAGAGCTACACAAAGCTGGATCGTGATAGAGAATAACCCTCAAAGGAGTCGCACGATTGTGCACAAGCAAGATCGTGACCAAAGAGAACCTTAGAAGATTTGCATTATCATGCACAAGCACAATCGTGACAGTGAAGATATATTAAAAAAAGCACGATAATGCACAAGCATAATCGTGACAGAGAAGAATCAACTGAAATTACACGATCTTGCATACAATGAGAGTGCAGAGATATATAACAGTTTTGAACGTCCTTCACTTTTTTGGCCATAACTTATTTTATCCACCTCTGAATGACTTGAAATTTGAATCACAAACTTCTCACACATTGTTCTTCCTATCCACCAAAATTTATGGCCATCTGAATTCAGTAGGAAAGGATTGATTGATGAGTTTAGGATGAAAATGATGAAGTAAGCTAGAATTTCTTAAATGGAGTGTTTTTATTGAACAGACATCTGTATTTTGGCCATACCTTGACCTATACATATCCAAATGAGATTATTTTAAGTTTATATTAAACTATAGACATATGGATACAAATTTCATGGAGATTTGAATCTTAACTCTGTCTCTAAAAGTTCCAAATTTTGGTTTGAAGTTGAGTACAAAGTATTGTTGTAGCTTGAGTACAGCCTGAAGTATTTTGTGTATAACTTGTAGAATACTAAACTAAATTGTGAAAATTTGATGTCATTAGAAACCTGAGACATACGGAAACATTTGTTTAGAAGAAGGTGTTGCCTAAATACTTTATTTTCTTTGTCATAATGTTCATGTAAAATTGACCCCAAAATTTATTTTGAGAACAAGCTGGGAAGAACGATTGAGTGATGAACTTAGAATAATTTTAGATTATTGAGGTGGAAAACTTAAGTTCAAATTAGACATAAATGAGTTTTGATTTACGAATGAAAATGTGAAGTGAATAAAGGAAACTTACCTGAGATTGTCATTGAGCATGAGTTATACATAATCCATATACACATGTATGCATAAATGAGTACTTATATAATTATGCAAATTTGTGATGTGTGTAAATGTGTATGTATTGCATGATTTAGAAGAGCGATTTGAGTGACCACATCCAGATGTTGTTAGGACTTTGAGGCAGTAGCTTTCTGGAGCATCGTATGAGTAACTTAGATGATCTCACTTAATAAATTGTTTGTCTTAAATGTTGTATTGAAATAATTTGTGAATATGATTGTATTGATTCTAGACATTAAATGTCTGAGGCGTTTGATGCATAAATGAGATATTGGAAGTACTCATTGTATGTGAATCTGACAGAAATAAGTGTACTTAACATAATTATTGAATGTCAGATCAAGGTCCGATGATAAATGTGAATGAAAATGCGATAATGAATGACTGTGTAATATTGAACACTTTTGATTAACTAAATTTATGTGATGCATTTCATTACATAGATGCATGAATAGATAATGACAGTTGTGACCTGAGTAACTAACGAAAATGAGCTTAAAACTCATAATGTGATTAAAAGCCAAAGGCTCGCTATGTATAATGAGCCATGTATTATTAATGGATAAGAGACAGTTATCAATGAGCTCGATATTCACAATAGATACGGGATAGTTATAGGTACTCAATTACAACAATGTAATAATCAGAAATGAGTCTCATGAGCATTATATATACATTTAACATGTATGTTTGAATGATTGAAATGTATTGTCGAATTGTATTTGAATGAGAACATGAAGATTGTGAACAAAATGTTATGTGATGCTACATGATGATAAATAAAATGATGTGAATTATATAATTGTATGTATTGGTGTGATGTATGAATTGAGTAAACCATCGAAGATGGTTACCTCATTGAGTTCACAAAGCTCACAAAAATTGTAACATTGACATTTCAGGATTTAGAGAGGATACTAGTGACAAAGAGACTTTACAAGATGCATGATTCTTATACTTTTGGATAGAAGAAATGACTTAAAGATCGATCAGCTGAGACTGAAGGATCTAGTTAGAAATTTTTGTATAATTCCTCATGTATGTAGCATGTTCTATAATTAGTCTTGATTGATGATTTTGTAAAGCTACAATATACACATTCGGATTTATGAAATGAAATGAGAAATTTGGGTTTTTCAATTAGTGTGATGATTATTGCTTAAATATGATGTCATGATTGAGTGAGTGTCGTGATTGCTCCAGCATCCCACCCTTATGGGGTACGTACTCGGATATCACTCAAAATATCAGGTGCGTGTTTTTCGAGAGTGAGGTGCTATATTAACTGTAAAGAGAAGTCCTTTGTTAGTCTTGACAAAAAATCATGATTAGAGAAAACTTTAATTGAGGATACTCGATACAACAATGTAATAATTGGAAATGAGTCTCGTGAGCATTACATATACATTTAACATGTATGTTTGAATGATTGAAATGTATTGTTGAATTGTATTTGAATGAGAACGTGAAGATTGTGAACAAAGTGTTATGTGATGATGTTATACGATGATAAATAAATGTTGTGAATTATATGATTGCATGTGTTGATGTGATGTATGAATTGAGTAAACCGTCGAGGATGGTTACCTCATTAAGTTCACAAAGCTCACAAAAATTGTAACATTTACATTTCAGGACCTAGAAAGAATACTAGTGACAGAGAGACTTTACAAGAAACATTATTCTTGTGCTTTTGGATAGAAAAAATAACTCAAAAGTCGATCAGCTGAGATTGAAAGATCTAGTCAGAAATTTTTGTATAATTCCTCATGTATATAGCATGTTCTGTAATTAGTCTTGATTGGTGATTTTGTAAAACTACAATATACACATTCGGATTTATGAAATGAAATGAGGAATTTGAGTTTTTCAATTAGTGTGATGATTATCGCTTAAATATGATGTCATGATTGAGTGAGTGTTGTGATTGTACCAACATCCCACCCTTATGGGGTACGTACTCGGATAGCACTCAAAATATCGAGTAAGTGTTTTTCGAGAGTAGGGTGCTATATTAACAATAAAGAGAAGTCCTTTTTTTTAGCCTTGACAAAAAATAATGATTAGAAAAAACTTTAATTGAGGAGCCTTTAAGTTGTCCTACTCCTATTTCTTCTTACAAGTAAAGAGTCGTGATAGAGAAAACTTATCTTATATTTGATATTAGAAAAATTAATTTGATCTAATTCAATGTGATATGCTCACAACATGAGACAAACTGTATCATATGTGCTTAAGTTTGTGAGCCACCTTATTTTCTATAGGCCGAAGCCATGAATAAGAATACGGTTAATTTTAAATGTTATAACTATTTTGTTGGATTTAGGAATGACTTACGTTAATCGAGCCACAAATATGGGTCATTTAAATCCTTTTAAAGAAGTTTTAGAATGTGTATAGTAAGTTTAAACACCTTTTCGAAAGTTAATAATTAACTTTTAGATTGACTTGTACATAAAGATAGATTGATCGTTCATTAAGTTGATTGATATGATAAAAAGTGATTCTTTATGATGACTAGTTTATGATTCTAATGATTGTGAGCGGTAAAATTGAGTGTAATTGCTTCGTAAGTTTTGTTGTTAAAGATATTTATGAATCTTTATGACTTAGTGTTCTTTAAACTTCTTCCACGTTATAATATTGTCGCTGGTGTCGAAAATTGAAATATAATATCAAATTGAAATAAAAGTAGTGGGTGGAGACAGGAGAAATCAATGAATTATTTATGGAATGCAAATCCATTATCCAGCCTAACAATGATTTCATGTTCCCAACACTGAATACGCCTCTTATCAAAACCTCAGCAAAACATACACGTCTCTTCAAACTTATATCTACGCCACGTCGTCACCTCTGCCATAAGAATAATAACGCATCACCATCTTATTTGTTCCATTGAATTATGGAGAGCAAAGTCGTTCTGAACGAGAGGAGCTGCCACCGCCACCAAGAGGCCGGGAAGAAGACCGACGGCTGTGATTTGGATGATGGTCTGGCGTACATATCGGGATTTGGAAACAGCTTGGAGTCGGAGGCATTAGCTGGAGCCTTGCCACGTGGACAAAACAGTCCTCTCGTGTGTCCCTACGGCCTTTACGCGGAGCAGCTTTCAGGCACTTCCTTCACTTCTCCTCGCAAGCTCAATCAACGCAGGTTGATCATTTCTCATCAGTTTTGCTTTTCTTTTGTTTCCAAATAAGGTCTCATCTCATCCGCAATAATTGCATCCAGCGCATTGTCCAATGTTGTTGGTATCTTAAACCCATATTCGAAATAGGGCCCACATCGGTTGAATGGATGTCCTTTCCGAAACAATTAAAAGAGCTGAATTTATTAAAAAAAATTTATAATTACGTAGCTGAAGTTTTGCTTTGAATCTTCATCTGTTTCATGTTTAATCGTTACATGGAACATAGTTCTTATGCTGTAGTATTGTTTGTCGATTTGGTAAATTTTCAGTTGGCTATATCGGATAAAACCATCGGTGACCCATGAACCATTTAAGGCAAGGACACCAAGACACGAGAGACTGGTGAGTGAGTTCGACAAGTCCAACAGTTGTACGACACCGACCCAACTACGTTGGAGGCCAGTGGATGTTCCAAATTCACCAACTGACTTCGTTGATGGCTTATATACTGTATGTGGCGCTGGAAGCTCCTTCCTTAGACATGGTTTCGCCGTTCACATGTAAGTAATTTTCCACTTTTCTTACTTGTCCATTTTATTCCTTGCCGTTCCTGACAATTTTGTCCTGAGAAACCTCAGGAGATGGACCCATTGTTTTGTCATGTTCCTGTAATGCTAGCCATTTGTTTGTTTACAAGTTGATTGCTGAAATTATGTATAGTTTGGGCGTCGTCTATTTTTGATAAATAAGAAAGTAAAGTTCTCTTCTTGCTTTCTTTTAGGTACGCAGCTAATACATCAATGGATAACTGTGCCTTCTGCAACGCAGATGGTGATTTCTTGATAGTTCCACAACAAGGAAGTGAGATTATCTTCGTGATCTTAATTAAACATTATTATTAAATACTGCATAAGTATCGCATCATGCCTCAAAATTTCAGAACGTATTAATGCTTCGCATAAAAAATAGATCAACAAAATTTTGCAACATGTAAAGTAGATAGACAACAATCCATGTTCCTTTGCAAGGATTTGAATGCAGCTCCTTCTTTTCTGTGGCAGAAGCCACATTGGTTTAATTTCACTGAATATGTCTTCTTTTTCAAACAAAGAAGAAAAAAATTGGATCAACTGAGACTCTGTTTTTGGTTTAAGGGCTGTGGATTAGTACTGAGTGTGGAAAGTTGCAAGTCTCTCCTGGTGAAATCGCTGTTATACCACAGGGATTTCGTTTTGCTGTTGCGTTGCCGGATGGCCCATCTCGTGGTTATGTTGCTGAGATTTTTGGCACCCATTTTCAGTTGCCTGATCTCGGTCCAATTGGTAACTAATCTTTTGGCAAAACGTAGTTTCAATCAAACATAGTTTCAAGCACTGCAAGGTTATCATTTTTATTGTATACAGGCGCCAATGGCCTTGCTGCTCCAAGGGACTTCGTCGCACCCAAGGCCTGGTTTGAAGAGGGTTCCCGCCCAGGGTACACTATCATACAAAAGTTCGGTGGAGAACTTTTCACTGCTATTCAAGATTTTTCTCCTTTCAATGTAGTTGCTTGGCATGGTAACTATGTTCCATATAAGGTTAGACTGACAAATTTGTGTAGACAAAGGTTTCTAGTCCTCGACATTTTACTTTCTTCTCATTGGGTCTTTATGTTTTCCTTCTGCAGTATGATCTCAGTAAGTTTTGTCCTTACAACACAGTTTTAATTGATCATAGTGATCCCTCAATAAACACAGGTAGGTGATCTGTTCTTTAGAGAATGATCTTCTCTTTGAAACTTCTTTTTTCTTTTGGCTCGCAATAAGCCTGCAACCTTGTTGCAGTCCTTACCGCACCAACTGATAAACCTGGAGTAGCGTTGCTTGATTTTGTCATATTCCCCCCTCGATGGTTGGTTGCCGAGCACACATTTCGACCGCCATATTACCACCGGAACTGTATGAGTGAATTTATGGGCCTGATTTATGGTGGATATGAGGTAAATTTAAAGAACTCTTTTCCCTTTTTCTTCTCAGATTTGTAGCTTGATTTAAGTTTCCCATGTTCACGTAATAAAACGTGATTAATTTGAACGGAGAAATGCCTCACATCTGCTATTTTCCTGCCATTGTTTAATGTGAATTCTATATTTTTTTAAAATTTTCAGGCAAAGGCTGATGGATTTCTCCCTGGTGGTGCAAGTCTTCATAGTTGCATGACTCCCCATGGTCCTGACACCAAGACTTTTGAGGTATGCCTCTTCTAATTTACGAGTTGTAGACAATGCTCATAATCCTATAATCATAATGTTCTTTTTAGTTGAGTTGCATTGGAAGTTTGCTAAATGGAATTTCCGGCCACTGAAGGATCTAAGAACTCTTATCTTAATTTAACAGGCTACCGTTGAACGTGGGAATGAAGTGGGGCCGTTGAAAATCTGCAATACAATGGCTTTCATGTTTGAATCATGTTTAATACCAAGAATTTGTACTTGGGCTCTGGAGTCCCCATATATGGATCACGAGTACTATCAATGCTGGACTGGGCTCAGGTCTCATTTCTCTCACGATAGAACAAACAGAGATGCTGTTGAAAATGGAATCCAGAGGGGAGCGTGAAACGAAGGTCCGCTTTGCCAGTAGTGTCCAGTGCTATCGAGTATTGAGGTGAGGATCAAGCTGTAAGGCAAGAGCATGTCCCATCCGACCCTCCTTTTGTTTCATGTTCCGTAGTATAAAATGATGGAATAAAATAAAGAATAAGATATTATTGGGAATACTTCCAGCATGCAAATACAACAAGAAGATGACGACTAATACAATCGTAAATATGTGATGCGATGCTTTGCTGGTGGGTTGATTAAGTAGTGACTGGTTTTCTGATGTATCCATCCCGTGTTCTTACTTCTGATCACAGCTGGTTTGTCTTGTTACGATTTTTCCTTCCTTTTTGGTAAGGCTTAGATATGATTATATTTAGCACTTGCTCTAAAAGGAGTGGCTCAAAATGTAGGTGAGTTTTTGAGGGCCTATATTATTTGAAATCTTGGATTGGAGTTTGAAGGTCATGTAGAGAGGTTTGCTTTTAACTTACCTAGAACC
This sequence comes from Erythroxylum havanense, assembly GCA_024752395.1. Lineage (NCBI taxonomy): Eukaryota > Viridiplantae > Streptophyta > Magnoliopsida > Malpighiales > Erythroxylaceae > Erythroxylum > Erythroxylum havanense. The sequence goes on from JANTNU010000235.1 coordinate 45,730,152, forward strand.
CACTTTAAATGCTAGTAATTATAGATCTATTAAAAAAAAGTTATTTGATATTGGAAATGTGCAATTTGTGATTCTGAATTCTGAAACCTACAAAGATAATCTCCTAGAAATTTAAAACTAGCACTTCAAATTAATCTAAATTGTAGGTGGTGTCAATGTAGTTAGTTAATCTTAGTAATGATTATTACTTCTTCCATAAAAGTCGTTTTAGAGAGATGCACATTTATTAAGAAAGTTAGTGAAATATTTGATATATCCTTATTAATTATATGTTGAATTGTCTTGAAAATGAAAATTGCATAATTAGAATGTGAGAGAAATTAAAGGATAATTTTAGAAATAAAATTATAAATATACATGAAAAATTGTAAACGATATTTATTTTAAATAATTAAAATTTCTCTAAAACGACTTTTAGTTTAAACCGGAAGGATTATAAAATAAAAACACAAGTTCAAGTTGGCCTTTTCCTTTTCTTCCCTCCACGTGCAATAGAGCGTCAGTAGTCCCCTCCAGGTTCAAGTTGTTCCCATCACATGATTATTGCAATGCTACTTTTCTTTCACAGCTCATCTTCCTCTCTACGTATGGACGTTATATTATACAAAAACATAAGCAGAGAGACAAAACAATGATCTTGGCATGTGAATAGTCTACAACATTGGGTCCATTTGTGTCTAGCGGACCTTGCTCTTTTTTCGTATCTTCAATTTGAATCCATGCCTTTTAAAGGGAAAAAGAAGGTAATTACTACGGTCGCCTATCAGGCTATCACACTCACTATCGCACTTAATGGAGAAAAAGCTCTTCGGCGGTGAAGTTTACTAAATCTAAGAATAAATTATTAAAGATTTAAAGTTGTAAAAAACTTCGAACTATTAAATTGTTAAATTATGTTTTGTATTTAATAAAAATTATAAACTGTTCGTTTGATTTCTTTTATCTTTATTCAATATAATTATATAAAATCTTAAAATTTATAGGCACATTAAATATTTTACATGCTTTATAAAAAATAATAATTTCTGAATTTTAAAAATAAGATATGAAAAATATAAAATTTATAAAGAGATCTTGTTCACATGTTCATAAAAAGTTAAAGTGAAGTTTTAATTATTTATTTATTTTGATATCCTCAGACAAAAATTTTAAAAAATTGTCATTAGATGAGTAAAATAAGAAAAGAAATTGCTTTCTTCCCTCTTATTTCATATAAGTCATTTAAAAATAACATCTCTATTAGTTAAAAGTAAGATTGCGTATTATTAGATCTTTCAAAACATCTCATTTTAATGAGATTTATATTGAGTATTATTATTATAATAAGAAAATAAATCACTTAAATCACACTCCTAGCCTACCATATACTAATAACGAATACTATATGATATGATAAATTACTGCTTTAGATAATTTCTTGAATGGAGGGTTAAGGAGGGATGAGGAACAAATAAAGAAAAGAACAAAGAAAACATATAAAGAAATATTTTTGAATTTCTGACACAAAACACTTTCTTGATATGAATCTATGATATTAGACTTTACATCACCATTGCATCCGACGGTTAAGGATGAGACTTTGTATACGTCTTCAACTTGGGAGATTTATCACATAAAGGAGACGACTGAGCCGAAGAAATCATATACACAGATATATTTGTATATTTTGTCCCGTGGCCTTGAGACCAAAGTATATGCCGAGTACTGACGGAGTCGGGCACGTGGTGGATGATTGCTCCAGTTAATACAAGCTCACTCACACTGCAACTTTCTTCTGAAACCTTCGAGCCCCAGCTCCTAGCTGTTGCTAGCTGTCTCAAGTACGTCCCACCATGTGCCCCACCATCAACTCCAACTCTTTTGGACCTTAATTAACACAAAAAGAAAAGATAAGCTACTACCGCAAACTTTACTTCTTCCCTTTCTTCTTAGATCGCACAAACATAATATATCCATCTTCCTATGCAATTGGCATCGTTAGAAGTATTGAATGGCACAACTGCCACCGCAAGTACCTACGATCAACCATAATTGGCCTTCATTTCTTCACCAAACATTGCCATATTATCATCCCTCCTCTTCCTGTACTACTCCCACCACTACCATGGAAAATTGCCAACCTTCATGGATTGATGAATTTCTAGACTTCACGTCCACCAAACGCACGGCTCACCGACGTTCGATAAGCGACTCCGTTGCATTCCTCGAGGCGACACCACCGCCGCCACTGGCGGAAGAATGTTATCCCATCAACATCGATAATTGTACCTATGCTTCAAACAACAATTCATTAATCTCAGGAGGGCTTGGATTTGACAAATTGGACGATGAACAACTTATGTCTGCTTTCTCCGATGATATGTCCTTGTCAATGCCACCCTCATCATCCAATTCCTCCACGCCTTCCCACCAAAACATCGACGATGAGGAGAAGCCAACAATGGTAATGGAGAAACAACTACAACCACCAACACCACCACCACCACTACCACCACCAAAAGATCAGCAACAAGCAGATCATAAGACAGCCAAGACCGAACCAGAAGAGGTGGAGAGCTCATGCAAACAAGAACCACAGCACCCGTCTCCAAAAGCAGCTAACGGTGATCCTATAACTGATCCCAAAAGGGTTAAAAGGTGAGACCTTATGAGTATTGATTTTCATTTACACCGAATTTCATAAAACGAAACGAGTGTTACGTCATCAGACATGCATACTTGCACAAGGTTCAGAATTTACCTGGATTATATGCAGAAAAATGATTAAGAGCGATTGTGCGTAAATGGGTATTAATTGTTTTTACAAAAATATCAGAAGCTTTAACTGGCTGTAATAACCTATATATATGTGTATCAGAATTTTGGCAAATCGTCAATCTGCACAGAGGTCAAGAGTTAGGAAGTTGCAATACATTTCAGAGCTTGAACGAAGCGTGACAACATTACAGGTACACATTAATCCTTCTGTACATTACAATCACAACGGCAAGTGGTTGTAAAATTTTTGGACAATAAGATTTCAAGTCACGTTAAGAATTCAGATTGAAATGGCAAACCTTAATTTCTAGGTTTGATTTGATTACTGCAGTCGAAGGTATCGGCATTGTCACCAAGGGTTGCGTTCTTGGATCATCAGAGGTTGATTCTCAATGTCGACAATAGTGCTTTAAAGCAAAGAATTGCTGCTTTAGCTCAAGACAAGATCTTCAAAGATGGTAAATTATGACGTCATCACCATTTTTATTTCGTTTACTCGAAATGCATTATTTTGTAGGAATGCCCAAAATTTCCTTGGGGAAGATTAGTTAATCATACAAATTCCATGAAATCGCACAATTGTTATGAATCTGCCAACATTGTTTGTGTTCAACTGCAATTGCATCCTTAAAACAAGATGCGCAGTGGAGGTTGACATATTTTTGTGTTTCTGACGTTAATATTCGATCTGTAAAACGGCAGCGCATCAGAAATCGTTGAAGAAGGAAATAGAGAGACTACGGCAAGTGTACAACCAACAAAACCTTAAGAAGATGGGTATTAACAGCAACAATTTGACGCCACCAGACCCGGAGGACGCGACGGTGCAGCGTACGGACAAGAAATAACTTGCCGAGAGCTGCGAATTAATTTAGTTTATATAATTAGACGACCAAAAGGGCAAAGATTAAAGAAGAAAAGGGAAGACAGAGAGAGCAGTGATGGGAGGAGGTGGTGGAGGTTCAGATACTGACATGGAACTTTCACGTGGGGTGTCTCTATCGAGTGGGACCCACGACAACCTTTGTCCTTCGCAATTAGTCAGGGTTTGACAAGGACACGTGGACGGATAATATGGGGTCGTATTAACCGGTACTTTATTTCATAATTGCGTTTTCCGGTTTGGGGATTTGGTTTGCCATCTTTTTTATTTTTCAATTTACATTAGTGTCGTGATGAGAACGACTCAGCTTATATTTCTTCTTTTGGGTTTTGTATGGAGCAATATGATGGCTGGCTCGTTTAGGATTGGTTGGCATTAAAAGAAAATTTGGAGAGACAACGCTTTTTGTTCGTTTCTTTCATTTTCTATTCTTTTAGTTTATTATTAATGTACTTCTTTAAAAATTTTTAATGTATTCATTTGGAAAATGTGAAAGATTACGGGGGATTTTTTTTATTATGGGAAAATTGAGTGTTATAAAAGGATAAATATATTTTTGTTCTTCTATTATAGAGTTTTCATAAGCATTTTATGTTGACACTTTTATTAATTTTTTAAAAAAATTTACATAACAAGATATAAACAATTAAAAATGATGTGTACATATGGTTTTTATTAACAAACATTAACAAAAAACTCAATATAAAGTGATTAGTATATTTAGAGATTTTAAAAAAGAATTTATTACTCATTTTGGTAATACTCTTCATGACTCATATTAACTAAATTACTCTTTCATAATAATAAATAATTTATGATATATAATAATAATTTAATAATAGGTTATGATAGTTACGAAGAAAAATATTCTTCAACTACTTAAATCACATACTATTTTTTTTTTCATTTTTTAAATCCATATGCTATTCTTAAACATTGGTCATTTATTTGGCTTATAAATATGGTTATGCAATTTTTAAATGTTGTTAAAACTACATACATGTTTATAAGCCTGATATTAAACAAGGCTTGACACACATTAATGATTCCAGGCATATTCTTATTTAGAAACTTGAGGTAAAGATATCTACTCAAATACATATTTGTTTGTATGGTAGCAAATTTTTTTAGGACATATCCTGTGACACATGAGTGTCAAAGTATATGTTCATTTTCCGATAGATACAATGAGTTATATGACTTTGGGCACAAATGTGTTAGAACCTATGTCCATGTGCGAACATAAACAATAAGTTACATAGTATGGGACATGATGAATTGTCTTATTCTAAAACATATTTTTGGTGAGCTTCAAACTCTAAAAGAATTTTAGGACTTATTATGATCATGTTTAAATTAGGTTAGGTTTGGTAAGGTTAAGTTGCATATGATTGTACAAGCTAAAGTTTACATATCAATATATTTGTTATAAATGTAGTTATAGACAGGAAATATGTAATTTTTAAGAAATAATTCAAATGAATAGTGAATTAGTCGTTCTCAATTCTCGAGGATATATGCATACCAAATTGACAAACCTTGTTAAAAATCTTATTATGTTCTTGTTTGTTTACTTTTGTTCTTCACTACTCTTGTTACATATACTTGCTTAATGTATGGTGTCAAAATAGTGTTGAGGTGATAGTAATGCAATGTTTGAAATGAGAAACTTTAATAGAATTGATAGTTTTGAATTGTAGCAATAAAAATTGAACAATTTATTTGAAATGATGAAAGGGTTGCAAGAGAATAAGTTAAAAGATAAAAATGGTCAACTATAGGGAGTTACAGGTACGAGTAGCTAAAATAATACGACTACGCTTGATAGACGATGTCATGTACAACGTCATGGATATTGTATCCCTTTATAAAGATATGGAATAAGTTGGATAGTCAATGCATGTTGAGATCTCTCTTAACAAATTGCATTTGAATTAGAAACTATATAGGCTAAAGATGTGAGAGAAAATATATTTGAAACTACATGTTAATGCATTCAACATTTCAACCAAATAGTTAGTAACCTATTATGACTTGAGGTGATTACTGAGAACAAGGATAAAGAGATATTTTTTCTTTATTCTTTACCTCTTTCTTACCAACATCTAGTGACCATGCTTATATCGGGTAAAAGACAATTGGAGAGGAGGATATTAGTTCTTTAATATTGTTTCCCAACTAAAAAAAGACAAAGCACTTGTGAAAGTTCTCAAGGTAAAGAGCTGCGTGTAAGGGTAAACCAACATTATAGGCAAAAGTAGAGTAAGGATAACTTGTCTAAGAGGAGTTCTAAGTTAAAATCCAAAGGTAAAAAGATAGTCTGATACTATAAGTGTGAGTAAATTGCACATAAAAACAAAGACTATCCAAACAAGAAAGAGCATAGTGATGAAAGGAAATATGGTGATTTATTGTAACATCCTGTCACTTGAATTAAGATTAAAATGATGTTTATTAGAGATTAATGAGAAATTAGGAAGCATAATTCACTCTTATGAATAATGTGACATACACTCGCACGATATTATTGACTTTGCATATATGCAAATAATTGTACATGCATTCATTGACATTTTTTGGGTATAATTAATTTATAAATGTGATTAAAATGTGAATTGTGAGTTATTTGCGTTCAAAATTTATTTGGAGACCATTAGCATTATTTCAGAATTTTTGTTGAATTTGAGGTACATTTGGACTAGAACAAATGTTAAGTGGTAGGATAAATTGATATATGAAAATTTTGGATGATTAAGCCTAAAATTGAGAGACATTTGGCATAGTTAAATGCATGACAAGTGGACTAGTAAGTAAATGACAATTAGACAAATTAATGTATGACATGTGGACCAATAATTAGGAGACATATGGACTGATTAAATGGTGACATTTGGTGGCTTATGGAAGGGATAAGTGGCTTACATGCATAAGGACACATGTTGAAATAATATGGTGACATCTAGCAGCTTAGGTGTAATGTTTCTGCATGTTGTTTCAGCTAAGCTCATTCTCTTATCTTCTCATCTCTCACCACCGAAACTTGCTGCTGTCTTCCCCTTCTTGTGTTTTGCTTGAAGTTATGCTAAATTACCACACTAAATACATGCTTTAACCTATCACAAAATAGCTGAAGAACTAGCTGATTGTTATTGTTTCATCATAGCTGAAAGTCATTTATTTCCATCTAGAATGTGTGATGATTCTGCATGTTTAGAGTACTGATTTGGAGTGAATTTTTGAGCTTGGATTAGAACTGAACAAGTAAGTAAAAGATTAGTGTTTATGACATGTTAAATGGTTTGAGAATGATGTGTGAATTAGACTGAAATGCATGAGATGTTGGCGAAGATGTATGCTGGAATGTTATGAACTGGAAATTTTTCATTGAATAGACTTTGGTATTTTGATTCTATCTTGAACTATAGATTTCCAAATGCATTGATTCTTGATTTAGAATAAATTAGAGACATATGTCTACATCTTTCTTAAGAACTCAAATGTTAATTCTATCTCTAAGCATTTCAAAATTTAGCTGGAAGTTGAGTTAGGAGTTCTGTTGCAATTTAAAAACGGCCTAAATTGTTTTAGGTATAACTTTTAGTATACCGAATCAAATTGTACGATTTTGGTGTTATTAGAAATTAGAAACATAGTGGAAAAATTGTCTAGAAAAAAGTATTACTGAAATACCCCATTTTCCTTGTCATAATGATCATGCAAAGTTATCCCGAAAGGGTGTGTTAGGATGAAAAAGCTGAGGTGTGTTGGAATTTGATAACTGAAATATTTTTACTGAACATGCTTCGATATTTTAGCTATATTTTCATCTGTAAATTTACGAATAAAATGATTCTTAATTTAAATTGAATTAGAGACATTTGACTACAGATGTTAAGAAGAAACTGAATTTGAATTCTATCCTTAAGGGTTTTGAAATTGAGCTTTAAAGTAAGTCTTAGGTTAGGCAGTAGCACTACTAGGGACATAAATCGGATCCTGTGGTTATTGAATAAACGGTATTGAAGTAGGTTGAATTAGACTAAGGTATCTTCACCAAAATTGTAACTTATCATCTTAGCTTTAAATTGGTACAAATTTTGTAATTTTTGGATATCTGAGCTGAAAGATATGAGTTGTACATTTTGAGGGTATGATCAAGTACTAGCCAAATGTTCAAATATACACTGTCTGTGATATTGTGAGCATAAATCATAGAATACTGAATCAAATTAGATGATCTTAGAGTCATTAGAAACTTAAGACATGGTTGAACAATTTTTCAGAAGAAAATGTTGCCTAATTTTGTCATGTACCATATCAGATTAATTATGCAAAGTTGATCCGAAATCATGTAGGTAGAAAATCTGATGTAACATCCCGTTACCGATGTGAGGGCATATCGGTAATTTGGATGGAGTGAGCAGTGAGTGCATTCATGACTGAAT
>JANTNU010000235.1:45903845-45915183 GCA_024752395.1 Erythroxylum havanense
CATTCGCTCAACGAAGTTATCTTGTGGGAGTACAGTTTAGTAAAGCGTACATGTATCATTCTACAACAAAACATTATTGTGACTTATCATAAATTTCATACTATTGTAGATTACAGATCATAGATTTATCTATTATGAAAACACTGTACCTTCACGTATTGTTAGAAGAAAACGATTTTGTGTATATAAATTTTCCAAAGTAGACAATATATAGATTTGGAATGTTGTTTTGTTTGTATCAGATGTGTGTAGCGTAGGATGTGGTTTTGAGTAGAAAAATAAAAAGGAGAGAAGAATATGTCCCATAAAAGGGGTCATTCCTGCTTTCCATTGAACTCACAGACTAGCTGTGGATATCCGGCCAAAAAAGGCTCATGATTTACAAACTCAACATTACTATTATTGCTACCAACTTCTACTGAAACTGAACCTTCGCAGGAAGGCTTTGAAAATTGTTCCTGCCACCTACTCCCCTCACTGTTCCCTACTATAACATTCTCAACTTTAAGTTCAGCACTTGAACACATTTCTCCTTCCGCTGGCTCATCAAACAGAGGCTTGTCAACAATCCCTTCTTCAGAACTAATTACATGTTGAGATGATTCATTAGCTGCATTGTTTGACTCGCACCCTGGTCCTTCAATGCCATAGGTGTGTTTGTTCACACCATTAACTTCAGCTGCTTCAAGTACATTATCAGAAGCAACAGAGCTCTTTCCACTGGATTGCTCCATCGGTGGCCCAGTCGAAGCTGTTGTTGCATCATGCATCTCTGAGTCACCAAGTTTTTACTCCCAATACACTAAAGAATCAAAGAACGTGCAGAAATGTTACTTTTCTATTTTGTAATTGGAAAATACTCACCTGATGCTGATGGTTCATCTGCTTCTTCTGTCCCATACAACTGTTTCTTCAGCAATACTGTCCCAGGAAATACCATTAGGTTAATCCTGTTAATACTTTGCCTTTCAGTATTACTCATAGGCCTGAACCCAAAACCCTCAGTCCATGTCTCCACCAACTCTGGGATAGCAGATACGACAAGCTTTTCCACCTTGAATGAAATTAGCATCTGGGGCCACAAAGGGTGTCCGAGAATGTTAGAGGTTTAAGACAAATATGCTATGGATCCTATATAGAAAGATTGTATCTTGAAAAATTATGGTTGAACATGTATTGCCCTACCATTATAAATGGAGGGCTAAAGCCCAATTAATAAGAAACCATTCTATTTTCTCTTTTTGTCTTTTATAGAGAATATGGAAATGTTATATCAGAGAGAGGTATCTTACATGAGCAACTGTGATGCAACATTAAGCCTAATCTGAGGCAATAGCTAAAATGAAAAGCAAGCTCCATTCCATGATAATTAAGCGAACAGGAAAACAACACATACAAAGAAGTAAAGAAATCTAAAAGTTGGGGAAAAGCATGCAACAGAAGCGGCAAAAGATATAAACAAGCAGTGAAAATTAGTCCGCATATTAGTTATGCACATATGGATTGCTTAATAGGCACATTTCTTTGGGGCAAAACACAAAATAAAATAGAAGACCAAGACAACCATCAACAAATCAAAGATTAAATTTAGTTAGTGGCAGAAGCAGGCACTTAACAGTAGGGGGAACTATTAAACGTTCCCCGATAAGGATTTTAATGGCTAACACTACATGAACAAATCAATGAAAGACAAATTTAACAGTAAAAGCAAGCCATTGGAATCCAAATTTAAGAGCTTTGTGGATTTTGCTGCACTTCTAAAATCCAATTATTGAAACTTCAAAAATGGGTAATGTCAGATATTGTTATCCACAATCAAGTACAATCCAAATCAATAGAGACATGCCATCTAATATAGCAGAATGGAATAACTTTTACCTCCTCAATAGCATTCATAAGGCGTCGACACATCCCTTGGCGACGGTAGCTACTGCAAGTTGCAATGAGGGGCATCTCTGCAACTGTGGCTCCATGGACCCTGCAGAACAAAATAACAGTTGAACCACGGCATTGCAACATAGATAGAAGCAAATGCAGGTGAGCAATCTAGAGAGAAGGTCAACCAATCTGAAAATTAACAACTGAAAGAGTTATCATCTATAGAGGAAATAACATTATCATAAAGGTTATAAATCTCCAAGAGCCCCATTACAAATGGAAAAAAGATAAAGAAAATTTAAAGCAACATATTTTATATATATACACATATACATATATTTAAGTATTGGATATTGTAGGTTGACTAGAGAGCTAAATGCATGGTTGGGAAAGAATGACAAAGCTGTCCACATCAACCCACGAATAGTAAAATCGACCTATGCAAACTCAAGTCCAATAACATTAAACATGGCATGAGACATACCATAGAACCATATTCAAGACCCAATATACACTGTCACAAGCAAAACCAGGAGATAAACCATGACAAATAACAAGTTATCAGAACATTGAACAGGGTTAATTGATACCTGATGGATGCTACAGATACAAGTATGTCATCTTTCTCCAAGACCATGGTGTAGAACCCATGAAAGTTTAGACGAGCAAATTCAGACCTAAAGATCATTCATTAATATAAGGAATTAATAACAGCAACTCATCAAGGTCTATACTCTCAAGGACAAGGTTCCAACAAAAATACGATTTTGTTATGGGTTTCTGGGCCTTCTATCTGAGAATTTCATTGGTATTTTGAAATATTAAATTTGGGAGTTTTTGTATTCCTTTTAGATATTAAATTAAAACTTTGTATTTTTTCCTTTGTTTTCCCGTTCAGTTTTTCTTTGGACAAATTGATACTAATAGATTAACTACGATAAATACAACAATGGACAAAAGCAATGGAGAAGAAAAAGGAAACTCGAAACAATAGAACATCATGGGACACTACAAGCAATAAAAACAAAAAATGTGATGCAAGGTGTTATCAGGATGAGGGAATTTTTATAAAAAGTGGATGATTTAAATACGTTGGACTTTATTTTCAAGATGGAAACTAAACACTTGTTATAGTTATTCCGTAATTACTGAACAGGTCACTGCAGTAAAACTTTTCACTTGACTCAAAACAGAGTCGATTGATTATTGTTTTTCACAGAAATAAATATGAAATTTTCAGCTTAAATTAACAGGGTTAGACAGCTCCAATGGTTTCCGATAACTCTCTTAACAGGGATAGCAAGAATAGTGCCCAAAATGCAAGATAGTTGAGAAGAATCAACTCACCCCCAATTGTATATAACTTGAGGTATCATGTTGATGCCTGTCCTGGGGTCTACCATAGGCTGGAAGTACTCCTCTATAATGGTAAGAGCAACGGCTAATTTTGAGTTGCATTCTGCCTTGAGTGCTAACCATTGAGTGGAGTGAACCTTTTGGTCCTCATGCATGCATTTAAGGAGTGTTAAGTAAAATCCATCTGCAGTGTAGTTGCGAATCCCAACACGAGATTGAAGTCCCATGTAAACCTGCGGGAGCCAATCCAAATTCTTTATCAGAAACAAAAAGAATCATTAATATCAGATCAATGAAAAAGTAAAGTTAATGAAATGCTGTACTATTCAGGGCGCAGAGACATGAGCAATAAGCAAAAACAAATTGAAGCTTCCTATCTTATCATCTTGAGTATGAGTATGTAAAGTCCCTAAAACAGCATAAAAAATAAAAGAAAAATGAAAGAGAGAGAAACTGATGCTCAAGAAGACAAGTGAAATGAAAACGATAGTATGCTTTTCAAGAAATCAGTTTTCACGAAGTGGTTACTTTTGGAAATCTTTTAGGACACAAACTACAAACATTACAAAAGACGAAATAATCACAGAGAAATGTCAAATTAAATAATAAATATATGCAACCAAATCAAGATGAAATTGTTCAGAAAGATACTCATGGAAACTAATCTGGCTAGTTTTATAATAAAAGTTGTCATGCAACAATTATTTTTTATCAATTTTGTTTCTATTTTTAATACATGCTAAAGGACCATGAAGGAATAATTTGTAAGAGACGAAAATCCTAACCAAAAGGACAATGACGTATTGTCATTTGACTTATTTGAAATCGCAAATGCATTTAGCATCCGAGAATGATGGAAAGGGGGCAAAAAGGGAAAATTGAAAAGACTTAAACTAAGCAGCAAAGTAGAATATTATAATTGGAATATGAGTATGATACAATTCCACAGCCCTTGAGAGCGTATGCACAAAGACATCGTAAAACACGTAACGCTGAGGAAAATGTAGTATTGGATCAGTTTACGAACTTGTTTGTTATGGGCGACTTGGTTGATGAATTTGTTAACTGAAGAATAGGTCCAAGATTACATCCAGTTGGTTAGCATAATATCAGGAGTACAACCTCTATCTTTTTAGCAGATTTATCTTTTTAGCAGATTTCAATTAAGTAAATAATACCTGGAACTTTTATTATAAATAGTCCAGGGTAGTCTTGTTTGAATGATCTAAGAATTTGTTTTACGTCTATCTTGCTCTGGAGAGTTGTCCTTCTTGAAGTGGGTGTTTTCAATAATCAAAGTTATCTTTTGCTCCTCAATTTATTGAGTTCGTATCACTGGTATCAGAGCAGGTTGATTCCAATGGTAAACACACGAACTTCCGCAACCATCGATCCACAAAACACTCGTCCCTCCTCACCTAATTCTTCCAATGACCAAATAGCCACTTAACTCACTGCCATTGCGTCCAGATTAGGAACAATTGACACTCTGGCAGCAAAAATAGCTACACTGGAAGCTAATAAAAAATCCACCAATATCCCATCTTCCTCGACTCACAGACAAGGAAAGGAATACGTGAACTCCACTAAGGACCACGATCAACACAATCCTCAGTCACGTTTATCAACATCAAACCAACTAGCAGGACAATGAAGAAGTGGAAGACGCATTTTCGTCATGGCGACGACAACGTCCTTATACCAAGATCGAGTTTCCAAAATATGACGGAGGAGACCTGAAAGGCTGGATTTTAAAAGCGGAATAATATTTCTGTTATTATCAAACGTCGGACGAGCGCAAGGTCGACATAACCGCGATGTATTTGGAGGGCGAAGCTCTGGATTTGTTCTCCTGGCTCAACAATGATCAAACCATGATCTATTGGGATGAACTCGTTCTTGCCTTCCAAGAGAACTACGACCCTGCTGAATTTCAAAACCCTGATGAATACCTCTGCAACATCAAGCAAACTGGCACAATCCAAGAGTATAGGCAAGAATTTGCACGGAGATCAGCCTGGGTTGTAGATTGGCCAGATCATTGTCTATTAGGGGTATTCCTAAATAGTCTTAAAGATGATTTGAAAGCTGACATTCACATCCACAAGCCACGCACTGTCTACAGAGCTATGAGTTTAGCACAAGAGTTTGAATCTAAATTGAGCACAACTTGCAGTAACACTAGAGGGCCTACTTGGAGTGCATCAACAAAGAATGCAAACATTACTTACCGTCCAGGTGAAAGCCATACCACTAAGTCCCCTACATCCACAACAACAAACAAATGAACCCCACTTGTCATGCAACGCAATTGGGAGGCAGAACAACAAGCACGATTTGCCAAAGGACTCTGCTTCCGTTGCAACAAAAAATACGCACTTGGTCACCGTTGCAAAACAGGAACTCTAGCAATCATGGAGGCTAGTGAAGAAGAAGGGGATATTCCAGCAGAACCGGTCATGGAAGAAAATGATGAAACCCAAATCTCAGAATTTGCAGCCATCAGCTTTCATGCTGTCTTGGGGAAGCCAGCCGCCACTACTATGAAGTTGCAAGGAATTCTTCGCAAAAGAGAAGTATTGATTCTAATTGACAGTGGTTCCACGCACAACTTTGTCTCAGAAAGCATACTATGCGACCTCCAAATTTTGCTGCAGATTGTCGCATCGTTTGGAGTGCAGATCGACAATGACGAAACTATTTAGTGCAACAGTCTATGTCGAAATTTAAAAGTTTAGATTTCTGAACTAAAAATCACCCAAGATTTTTATCATTTTCCTCTTGGAGGATCCGATCTAGTCCTGGGCATTCAATGGTTAGCTTCGCTCAACACTGCTCAGGCTAATTGGAATGCAATGTTCCTCATATTCAATCTAGATGGTCGGAAGTACAAGTTGCGGGGTGTTCCCACAAAAGCTCCATCTCCAGCCACTCTTCAATGTTTTCTTGCCACTAATACCTCTCAAACAAACACACCACCAAAAATCAACATCATCCTCCATGAATTCTCCTCCATTTTTCAAGAGCCCCCAAACTTTACCTCCATTCCGTCAACATACACACACAATTCCCCTCTTACCAAATTCCAAACCACCAAACATTCGACCACACCGCTATCTTTATCATCAAAAAATAGAAATTGAGAACCAAGTCACTGAATTGCTTTCAAAAGGCTTCATCCAACGCAGTAGCAGTCCATTTGCTAGCCCAGTCCTTCTGGTTAAAAAGAAAGATGCAACATGGCGTATGTGCGTAGATTACAGAGCTCTTAACAAGCTTACCATACCAGATATGTATCCCATTCCTAATATTGATGAATTGTTAGATGAACGCCATGGCGTCAAGGTCTTTTCGAAGATAGATTTGCGTGCGAGTTACCACCAGATCCGAGTCCACCCTGATGATATTGCCAAGACCACATTTCACACCCACTCCGGATATTACGAATTTGTGGTTATGCCCTTCGGCTTAAACAATGCACCTTCAACTTTCCAGGCAACCATGAATGACTTGTTTCGACCCCATATTCGTAAGTTTATTCTTGTCTTCTTTGACAACATCCTAATTTATAGAAAAGATGAGGAACAACACGTGCAGCATCTTCGAATAGCTCTTTCACTATCACAGGACCATCAATTCTTTGCCAAATCCTCAAAGTGTTTGTTTGGCCACCAACAGATAAATTTTCTTGGCACGCAATGACATCCAAGGGGGTCTAAGTGAACAAAGATAAAATTGCAACAATTCAGTCATGGCCTACTCCAACTAATGCCAAGAAATTATGAGGATTTTTAGGTTTATCTGGGTACTACAAAAGATTTGTAAAGGATTATGGTCTGATCGCTTGACCATTAACAAATTTGACAAAGAAAAATTCTTTCGTATGGTCATTAGTTGCTGATAAAGCTTTTGCAAAGCTCAAATTGGCTCTCACAACAGTCATTGTGCTTCAACTACCAGATTTTACTCAACCTTTCACCGTTGAGTGTGATGCCTCTTCAGAAGGTGTGGGTGCTATTATACTCCAACATGGACACCCTATCGCTTATTTTAGCAAAGGCTTGTCTTTTTCCAATCATCTCAAATCAGCCTACGAACGTGAACTGCTTGTTGTGGTTCTGACACTCCAAAAATGGAAGCATTATTTAATGGGTAAGCACTTTTTCTTAAAGACTGATCATTATACCCTCAAATTCTTGTTGGAACAACGCCTCACAACACCAGAACAGCAGCGGCTCCTTATGAAGCTTTTGCCGTATGATTTCACAATTCTCTATACAGCAGGCAAGGAAAATTGTAGGGTCGATGCTCTATCTAGGTATCCCCAACATGTTGAGTTACTTACGTTAGTGTTGCCAGTTTCACTTGATCTAGTTGTTCTGTAGAAAGAGTTAAATTGTGATCCACATACCAAGGGACTAATGGTAGATTTAAAGGCAAACCCGAGTTCTCCCCCAGATTACTCTATAGCTGGTGGTAAACTTTATTATAAAGGCAGATTAGTAATTCCAGCTAGTGCAAATCTGCGAAACAAACTCTTATTCGAGGTTCATGATACTCCCACAGCTGGGCATGGAGGCTTTCTAAAAACCCTCAAGCATCTTTCAGCTCAATTTTTCTGGCCTGGTCTTAAAACAGGATGTCAAACACCATGTTCAAAATTGTCTGCAATGCCAACAAAATAAATATCAAGCGTTAGCGTCGGCAGGTCTTCTCCAACCTTTACCCATTCCA
The DNA here is from genome assembly GCA_024752395.1 of Erythroxylum havanense. Lineage (NCBI taxonomy): Eukaryota > Viridiplantae > Streptophyta > Magnoliopsida > Malpighiales > Erythroxylaceae > Erythroxylum > Erythroxylum havanense. Next base: position 45,911,814 of record JANTNU010000235.1, read on the forward strand.
AATCAAATATGGGAGGATATTTCGCTTGACTTCATTACAGGACTACACAAATCCAATCGTTATGATACAATCTTTGTGGTGGTAGACCGATTGAGCAAATATGCTCACTTTATTCCTCTCTCGGATCCTTTCACAACAAAAATAGTAGCCGACAACTTTTGTCGAGAGGTCTTAAAACTTCATCGTACACCAAAGTCCATCATTTCTGATTGTGATGTTGTATTTCTCAGTCACTTTTGGCAGGAATTGTTCAAATTGTGCAGAACAAAATTGAAAATGAGTACGAGTTACCACCCACAAACCGACGGCCAAACCGAAGTGGTTAACAAGTTTTTGGAAACTTATCTCCGGTGTTTTGCTCACGAACAACCATTATCTTGGAGTAAATACTTGTCTTGGGCAGAATATTCATACAACACTGGGTATCACATGTCAGCAAAAACAACACCTTTTCCTGTGGTGTATGGAAGGCAACCACCTCCTCTCTATCCTTACATCTCAGGCGAGACTCTAGTAGCTGATTTGGAACACCAATTGCTAGAACGTGATGAGATGTTGCAAATTCTCAAAGCTAACTTAGCAAAAGCTCAAGCACGAATGAAGGCTCAAGCAGAGTCTCACCGTCGCGATTTAAGCTTTCAAGAGGGAAATTATGTGTTTCCATGTCTTCAACCATTTCATCAGAAGTCATTGGCAAAAGGACAATTTGAGAAGCTTTCACCTAGGCTTTTTGGGCCATACAAAATCATTCGAAAAATTGGGAAAGTAGCTTACGAAGTTGAACTAACTTCTGATTGTTGGGTGCATCCGGTTTTTCATGTTTCTCTTTTGCGACCGGCACATGGTCAGCTACCCTCATCTCCTCCTCCATTACCAATGACTAAGGAAGGTGAACTCCTTTTATATCCAGCGCAGGTTCTTTCACATCATTGGGTACGTGAAGGGGGACTGCCTACATTGGAGTTGCTGATCGAATGGAAGGGCAGACCATTAGAGGAGGCTTCATGGGAGAATTATGATTTACTTCCAGGCCAATTTCCATCTTTTCGCCTTGAGGACAAGTCGCATTTCAAGGGAGGAAGTACTGATACAATTCCACAGCCCTTGAGAGTGTATGCACGAAGACATCGTAAAACACGTGACACTGAGGAAAATCTAGTATTGGATCAGTTTACGAACTTGTTTGTTATGGCGACTTTGTTGATGAATTTGTTAACTAAAGAATAGGTCCAAGATTACATCTAGTTGGTTAGCATAATATCAGGAGCACAATCTCTATCTTTTTAGCAGATTTTAATTAAGTAAATAATACCTGTAACTTTTATTAGAAATAGTCCAGGGTGGTCTTGTTTGAATGATCTAAGAATTTGTTTTACGTCTATCTTGTTTTGGAGAGTTGTCCTTCTCGAAGTGGGCGTTTTCAATAATAAAAGTTATCTTTGCCCCTCAATTTACTAAGTTCGTATCAGAGTGAGAGCTTTCTCAAACCTCCAATATTCTCAACATAAGCAAAAAAAAAAAGGCTGAGGAAGAAGAAGGAAACACACAAAGTAGCAGTACAAAGAGAAAGATATAAAAAAATGATTAGATATTTTATCAACAAAAACTCAAAAACTAGCACATGAAGTGATAATATCACATGAAAAAATGTAAAGGTAAATATAAGTTTCAATGTCAAAAAGAGTCCCTCCAGATCCAACAGAACTTTAAAATAAATTAGCTCATAAAATACAGCTAACGTACCTCTTTACAGCTGCCACTGCAAAACCAACAATTAGAGAGAAATCCAGTAACATGCCCTTGCTGGCATGTGCCATGATCTGCGATTATTATTAAAAAGAAAGGAAAAATAAAGACTCAAAAGAATTAGAGGATCATGGATACAGTAAATGAAATGAAGAGACAATCAGTTGCATCAGTATTAAAAAATAGATGAAGAAGCACAGTAATTATGAGTTATAAAGAAGTTTCCATAAATATAAATATTATAAGGACTTCAAGTATGGCAAGACATAACTTCCAAAAACCCATACAGAAGTTGGATATCCATAATAAAGAGGAGTTTAAAGCTGTCAGACTGTTGAATAAATTTGTTCAAGCAAAAGAACAAGTAATAGAATATAGGTCTGCAGGCAAATTACATTTCTGCTCGCACTGTATACATTTGAATTCATTAGATGAACCCAAAATTTCTTTATCAATAACCAAATCTCCACATGTCTGACAGGTGCAGCTTGGGCAATACCAACTGCCTTCAGGCAGCTCCTGAAGTTTAAAATAAAAAACAAGAAAGAGAAAAGGTTAATCTGAATGTGGACATCTGAGAATGTTAGATAATACCACATTTCAAGACTTAATTATACAATTCAGGAAAAACAGCAGATTTAAGATGGAAAAATTTGTAGGTAAACTTTGTCAATAATAGAGAATATGGAGTAACAAGGAACAGGCCTTCCATGAAACAAAGTACAGACATGAAAACTAAAGAAGTATTCATGAATGATACTTTGCCTTCTGTAAAAGACACAAGAAAATAGTTTCCACAGTGGTGAAACACAAAACATTAACTAGCATTAACTCTGAATTACCGGAGCTAAAAAAAGCCATGCACAAATGACAAAGCAATTCTCCACATAATAAGCCTTCTTATAAATATAAACTACCCAAATCTGAAAGGAGGTACAATCAAGAATAAGGAAAATTATGAAACATCTGATTACAATTGAGGTTTTAGATCACTTGAGGATAGACACTCCAAAATCATGTGTGATTCCAGAATTCAGTGGTTTAATATTATCAAATGTACATTCCACAAAGACTAGCCATTTTGACAAGATAGTTAAGACGCATTAGGAAAAAATGCAATGTACCAAGATACGATTTCCAACTATCCCCATTTTCAAAATTTTCATCCTCCATGTGCAAGTACAAGTGCAAGTCTAGTGACAATAAACTATACTGTTTGACGCTCATGGTGATGAATCCAAATAGGAAAGAACATAAACATTTTTTATTAACAAATTATTTTTCTTGCCAGAATACTTAGAAATAAAATTAGTAAATATACCTTGAAAGCTCAAGAATTGGATATTGGATCTATTTTCATACAGTGTCAGATCCAAATTTTTACATTCATTGCATGAAACATGTATAGACGTGGGATAATTCTACCTTCGGATGGAATTAGAGAATATTAACATTCTGAGATAGGCACTGGTGAGTTCAACTCTCAATCCAAATATCTGACCTCGTGAATGTATCATCTCGTTATTAATTACCTTCACAACCACCAAGGGGAAAAGATTGAAGCTAAAGAACAATCCAAATAGCTATTGATCCCCTTCCTCTTTCTCACTTGTTCTCTTTAATA
>JANTNU010000235.1:45922664-45933094 GCA_024752395.1 Erythroxylum havanense
ATTTAGCAGGGCAGTTATTTTACAAATTCTCCTCATTTATTCCTGTCTTTCTCTTATTGTTTGTTTAATGATAACTTTAAAAATAAAATAAGAAAAATACAAAACTTTAAGGATGAAAACATATTTAAGTAAACTGTTTTTTTGTTGATATTGATTAATTAATTCTACATTTAAAGTGTTACTTAATTGTGCCAAAGTTAACAAAATGGAGTTTGAGAATTTATAATGGAACTTGAAAATCAATATCAATACCAAAACCTTTTTTTATAATTGAAGGTTGTCTTCTAACCTGAAGTAATTAATGAGTTAATTCATGAATCATGACACTAACCCTGCGTTTGGTTAGCGTTTACAGATGCGAGGACGGAGGACAAGGACATAACCGTTCTGTCTTAAATAGTATTTGCTTGCCGTCTTCGTTCATTTTTGTTCCGTCTTCAAACGGGTCATACTCATAAGCTCGGGCCAATTACAGGGAATAGAAAGATGAGTCCAGCGTCCGCTGCATGTCTAATCTGGTCAGATTTCTTGTCTATCTTACCTTGAGATCCATTTGTTTTGGGCTGGAAAGGGAATTTGCTGCATTCCTATCGAGGTACATACGGACCTTTAATTTCTGCAATTAGAGTTGCCTCAGATTGTGCAACTACCCTATACAGTTATTAAGTACTAAGCTCCTGCACAGATTTCGAATCAACTATGAGCGACACACCTCTAAGCAGTAAGAAGGATAGAACTGGTCTAATTGTAGGCATTGTTATTGGCATTGGTGCAGCAAGTATTCTGCTTACATTTGTGATTTTCTTTATTATTAGAAGAGAAAGAAGGCTGACGGTCCTATAAAAAAAGAAGGTAACCCAATACATGAAATGCAATTGACTTTGGTCAAGCGGATGAATAGGTGGAAACATATAAGATTTTACTCTTCAAGATGGAAACTCTTTGGTCTTTTATAATTCTGCAGTTAAGTCAAATTCCAAGAAAATAACTCTCGTTATCTTTTCTTCAATTTCTTTGCAACAAGAATGTTAGGAATTTGTAAACAGATATGTCTTTCGGCTTTGAAACCGAACCACTTAGCTTTTTTGTTCATGTATAAAAAAAGATAATAAATTGGTTTGAATTAATGCAGGAACTTGTTTTTTGCGGAGTTTCAATTTTCAGGACCAGGGGCCTCTGCTCCTAATACGAGAGCTCCATTCACCAAGTAGCTTATTGAAGAACAAGTGAAACCATTCATTACTCTTGGCTTTATTGAGAGTGACTGCTTCCTTCTCCAAAGGTGTAGAACTGGCTAATGATTTTCATGGAAGGAATAGATGTTAACTAAAGCTAAATGTGATGAACTGCCCACTTTATTCAACAAAGCAATGCCTTTTATAGGCCCATTACAACTGAAAATAGAGAAATATCTGCTACTAAAAAAAACAAACTATGTGACCATGTTCTGTTGAACATACATTAACTACTTCCTAAAAACTAAGATAGACTCGACTTAGCAAATAAACATAAAATAAACAGTTTCTAACAATCCCTCCCTTAAACTGAACTTACTGTTCCAATTTACATCTTTGGCTCCTTCTTTAAGTTTAAGTTCTCTATGCTGCAAATGACTAACAAACTTCTCAGATTTTAGAAGGGATCAAACCTGAGAGATTTTGTAAATATGTCAGCCAACTGCCTTTCACTTGGATGATATTTTAGACTAATTTTGCTTTCATTACACAGATTTCTTAAGAAATAGTACTTCACGTCAATATGCTTGCTTCTTCCATACAGAAGGGGATTCTTGGATAGTCTGATAACTGAATTTGTTGGCCCCCAAATTTTTTCTTATTAAATAAGCATGTTTTCAAATTTATTTTTGGGGTTTTGCTTGATTTCTTGCTTTAGGTTGGAGTTAAATTAGTATATGCATGGTTGGAAGATTTTATTGCTTAGATTGATGGAATTAGAAGTTTTAAGTGGAGAAATTAAGATTAAGTTGGAGTATGGTATGGTGTTAGGAAAATTGAAGGAATAAAAATGTATGAGGGCAAAATGGGAAGATCATTTAAGGTTAAAAAGGTATAAGGCTTCGAAGGAGGGGCAAAGAGGTCATTGCTCACTCATTAATGGCAAACTTGTAAATAGAGGGTAGTCTTGCTTTAGTAGAAGGAGGAGAAACGTGAATGAGAGGAGGGAAAGACAAGAAGGAACGAAATTTCTCAAAAAAAAGAGAGTGAGTTTCGGTTGAGAGGGAAATAAGAGAAGAAGAAGAATGAGAACTAGGGTTTCATTTTTCTTTACTTTAGAAGAGAGATTTTAAGGGTTTTTCAAGAAAAAGAAAAAGAAAAAAGAAGACTTGATCTTCCATTTGAGCCAAAGAACAAAATCCGTGAGTGAATATCCAAGATAAGTGTGTAGTAAATCTTTTGAAAAATTTGAAGGAGTTTTGGTTCAATAGCTTAGGAGAAGTATGGGTATGAATATTCTAGGATAAATTTCATGTTTTGTTTCCTTAGGTTTTCTAATTTTTAAGATCTTTTATTCCTTGAGTTTTTGTGATTGTGAAGAAATTCAAGGAAGGCAAGAAGAGCTTGAGGAAAGGCAATTTGAACAAGTCCAAAGCTAAGGATTGTAAGGTGGGTGATATATATTTATAATTAAGAAATGAGCTAATGAAATGAATTGCATTAAATGAAATTTAATGCTTTCCAACAACTTTAAAAATGTGCATTTATTATTTTTAGAATGATTTAAAGATGTAGTATGTGTCTTTTTCATATAAATGAATTATGGGAATGTGTTCATGTTATGTTGCTGATTTATAAAAGAATGTGATTTTTGGAAAGAATGCAATGTTGATGAAATTGCTTTTGGAAATGTGGCATTTTAGCCTATATGAGAAAAATGTGAAAATGTATGCTTACATGAATTTGTGGTGGTCCCTTAAGTGAGTCAAGTACACTTGTCTATAGGCTTTTCTCGCCTGCCAGTTAGTGGCATGGAATCCTCACGGATTCTCATAAGTTCACGGCTACACGTGACCATTACGCGGAAATGTGTAGTACGTTATGCTTCAGATCCACCCGAACCATTTCCGATGTGTTTATGTGATTATGTTTGAAGTTATTTTGTTGCATTCGTGTGCTAATTTTGTAAATGTCTTGATAAGTGTATGTTTTGAATCACATATGTGGCATATTTTGAAAATGTGAATTTTCCATTGAAAAATAAAATGATTCAAGGATTTTGCTTATGTTCTTTGTTATAAATATGTCACCCACGAGCTGTCGAGCTCACCCCTTCTTCCCTTCCCATTTACAGGCGACGAGCGAGAAAACGAATGACTGCACTGGGGACAAGCATCACTCCTATTTACTTTTACTTTTGAAGCTATCTTTTGGAATCAAAGCTTTAGATGTATTTTGGCTCATGTAATCTTTCCTTGTAAATTGAATATTTAGAGACTTTGAAGTTCTATGGCTAAAATGCCCGCTAAAGCTTTGTAAGATCTTATGTTATGATATTAATGAAATACATTTGGCTTTTATTGTATTTTTCATATGTTTGATTAAAAAGAGATGTTGTATAGGTTTGTAAATGGCAATAATAGTAGATTTGGGTTTGTTGCGTTTGGAGGTAAATATTGGACTGATGTGGATTGCAATGGCTTTATTAGCCTTCTTGAGAATTATGAAGGCCTTGCATAGCTTTAAATTGATGTATTATATGTCATGTTTGGATGTGGGAGTTGGAGAATGTGGATGATTGAAGTCTTAGTGCAGGTGCTGTCATTTGTGTGGGTGATTGAAGAATATGGCTAGTTGAAGTTTGGGGGAGGTGCTGTCAAAATGAAAATTATGGAAAGAATATTTGATTGAGTTTTTGACCCTCATAGAGTTGGAATTGGATCAGAGGGTCTTCTTGAAGATGATAGCTTATGTTTAGATCTTTTCATTGATATGAAATATGTCATGTTTGAGCTTGGGAGTAGAAAGTTACAAGGTTTAGAAAATGTGATGCTGTTACTGTTTGGAATGACTTTTTCCAGGCAATAACTTTGAGATGGTTTGTAAAGCCCTTAGAGACCAAATTAGTTTTTGCACCCTTTATAAAAGTTGTAGATTGTCTTTTTATCTTTCCATTGATATAAAATATGACATTTTTGGGTCATTGAGTTGAAAGATATGATTTTAAGAAGTTCTGTTACTGTGTAGGATGATTTTATTTTAGGCAGCCACTTTGAAATAGTTTTTGACTCCCTTAGAGGCCAAATTGGTTTTTCAATCCTTCAAGAAAGTTGTAAAATTTCCTTTTAGCTTTTTATTGATACCAAATTTTCAAAATTTGAAACTATGTACAAAAAGTTATGATTTTTTTGAAGTTCAGATGTGCTTTGGAATGACCAAGACCAAGGCCACTCGCAAGCACGAGCATGCTACTCGCTGTCGTGAGACGCTCGCAGTGCGAGCGCTGAAATTTTATTTTTATTTTTATTTTTTATTATTTCCTTTATTAATTTAATTTATTTTATTTTCTGATTTTCTTGTTTTTTTCAAATCCAACCTCCTTACACCCTTTTGCTTATAACTCTTTCGTTCGACTTCCGATTTATTCAATTTTTGAAGCATTGGTTTTTTAAGAAAATTTTCTACATCTCTATAAAAATCTAGAGCTTTTGATATTAATTGGAATTTCTTTTTATCTTAGAGATAGGACTTTAATTTTGGCCCTAAGATTTTTAAATTTCAGGAGGAAATTTAGGTGTAATATTCAAGATTTGTTCGGAAGTAAATGAAATGAGTTCATTTTTGAGGTTTGACCTGGTGGAGAATTCCTCCTCGTGGGATGTGCGTCCAGATATCACGTAAGACGTCAGACACATAACTCACCGGGGTAGGATTCCAACAAAATTATTATCACAAAAAACTATAGTAGCTCCTTTTTGCTTAAAATGTAAATCTTCAAGAATTTTTCTCAGCTAAATAGTTTGACAAGCACAGGCTGTTGTAGCGACAAATTCAACCTCTGTAGTTGATAAAGTGATAATAGGTTGCTTCTTTGAGGACCATGAAACAACTCCTGTTCCCATCATAAGGACATAACCAGATGTGCTCCTCCTATTATCTTGATTTCCTGCATAATCACTGTCAGCAAACCTAAACAAAACTGACTCTTCACCCTTCTTGTAAAACAGCCCAAAATCTCTAGTTCCTTACAAATAACGCAAAATTCTTTTGGTAGCTAATAAATGTATTTCTATTGGATTCTTCATATATCTACTAATTAAACTTACAGAATATATTATGTCAGGTCTTGCTGCTGTTAAGTACATCAGGTTGCCCACAATTTGCTTGTAAAGTGTGCTATCCACCTTTTTTCTTCAAAATCTTTGTGTAGCTTTAAGTCATACTCAACTGGAGTGCTAACTGCATTGCAATCTTGCATTTGAAATCTGTCTAGAATTTCTCCTGCATACTTCTTTTGTGAAAGAAAGATTCCATCATTAGATTGCATTACTTCTATGCCTATAAAATAATGCATCAATCCAAGATCTATCATCTCAAATTCAGCCATCATTGATTTCTTGAATGCTTCAAACATAATGCTATCATTTCCAGTAAAAATAAGTTCATCTACATATAAACAAACAATAAGCATTTTTCCTGCATTTCCAACTTTAACAAAAAGTGTATGTTCATGTAGACATTTTTTGAAACCATCTTTCAAAAAATAAGCTTCAATGTAACTATACCAAGCTCGTGGGGCTTGTTTTAATCCGTAAAGAGTCTTTTTTTAATTTATAAACTTTATATTCATTTCTAACCTTAATATAAACATGTTCCTCCAAGTTTCCATGCAAAAAGGCAAATTTGACATCTAATTGAAAAATAGGTCAACACTTCTGTGCAGCCAAAGCTACCACCAATCTGATTGTATCAAGTCATGCAATCGGAGCAAAAATTTCAGTATAATTGACTCCATATTCTTGCTTGTATCCCTTTGCCACTAATCACGCCTTATACTTGTCAACTTCACCATTTTCCGGTAATTTTGTTTTGTAAACCCACTTCACGTCAATGGTTTTGTGTCCTTTTGGAAGATCACACAGCTCCCAGGTGTCATTTCTTTCAGTAGTTTTGATTTCATCATTCATTGCCTTTCTCCATTTTGACTCTTTAACAGCACTCTCAAAAGTTGATGAGTCACAATCTACAAATAAAGCAAAATGAGTTATAAGATCAACTCTCGTTACCTCATAATCTTTCATCTAGGCAGCCCTTTTTTGAAAACGATGAGAAGATTGATTTGTTTGAGATGCTGCACTTGTTGCTACTGGTAAAATCTCGGCACTTGAAGTTTCAGCTGAAGCATTTGATGAATTTTCAACTGGTTGGGCTTCTATGTCAGTGTCACTATCAAGAATAATTGGAGTAGGTTGCTGCCCATTTCAATCCCATGTGTTTTCTTCATCAAAAACAACATCTCTACTAGTCACAATCTTCTTTGTCAATGGATTGAATAATTTGTATGTTTTAGAGGTTTCACTTACACCTAGAAAGACACATTTTTCACCTTTATCATCAAGCTTTGTCCTTTTCACATCTGGAACATGAGCATAGGCAATGTAGCCAAAAATTTTAAAATGATCCACAACTGGCTTCCGTCCTCCAAACCTCTTCTAGTGTCATGTTTTTAACAGAAAAAAGTAGGACATCTATTCAGGACAATGTATGCTCCAACTTACTGCTTCTCACCATATTAAGAATGGTTATGTTCTTCCTCTCTGATACACCATTTTGTTGTGGTGTATAAGCAGTTCTGAGCTCTCTTCGAATACCGTGGTTTTTACAAAACTCTTCAAATTCTTTTGAGCAATATTCTCCACCCCGATCTGTACGTAAAGTTTTAATTGTTTGCCCTGCTTCATTCTCAACATATGTCCTGAAAGTTTTAAATACAGAAAAAGCTTCTAATTTCTCATGTAAAAAATAAACCCGTGTTTTCCTATAATAATCATCAATGAAAGTAATTAGATACCTTTTACCGCCATTGGAAGATGGCTTTATTGGCCCACAAATGTCAGAATGATCAATTCCAAGACATCCTTTGCTCTCCATGATTTTCCTTAAGGAAATTGGGATCGATGTTGTTTGCTAACAACACATTCTTCACAAACTTTAGAAGGAGCAACAATTTGAGGAAGTCAAGCCATCATGTTTTTCCGTTGGAGAGTCCTCAGTCCACCAAAACTTAAGTGTCCATAGCGAAAATGTCACAACTAAGAGGGGTCTTTCAATTTAGTCATTAAGCAAGATTGAATGCTTTCAATCTTCAATGCAAACAACCTGTTCGAATTCATTGGAACAATAGCAATGGCACCTCTAACAAGATCATATATCTCATAACTACTATTCTTGATAGTAATCACATAGCCTTTTTCTTGTAATTGTCCAGCACTTAATAAATTGCTTTTTAAGATATGAACATAAAGAACATTGGAAATTGTTTCCACAAAGCCATTCTTGGTTTTAATCTTAATATCACCTTTTCCCATCACATTCACAGTAGAACAGTCACCAAAACTTACTGTAGAATTAAAATCTTCATTCAAAAAAGAGAAAGAAGACTTACTTCCTCACATGTGGCTGCTGCAGCCTATATCCACATGCCAAACATCTGACCCATGAGGTTCTTGTGTTTGAACAGCCATCAACAATGTTTCAGCTTCATTATTTTTTGCAAAATTTGATTTCTTTCCCTTATCTCTGTCACTAGGTAGCTTCGTGTAGCATTCAGAACGATAAGGGCCAAGTTTGGGACATCTAAAGCACTCTATTTCTCCCTTGTCTCTGTCATTAGGTAGCTTTGTGTAGCATTCAGAATGATAGTGGGCAAGTTTATGACATCTAAAGCACTGTATTTCTGATTTATCGGGATGTTGATCTCTTCCTTTGCTTCTGCGATGATTAACCTCACCTTTAAAAGGCTTACTGCTACTATCATTGCCTCGATTTGTCCTTCCTTTACCTCTTCCACTACCTCTACCTCTACCCCTTCCACTAAAATTTGTGGAATGAATAGAAGTAGAAGCCTTTAAAGCCTGCTCCTCTATAGTTGAGTGCATCAATATCTTTAGATTCTTCAATAGAGCATACAACGTAGTCAAATTTTGGTGTCAAGGAATGCAAAATTTTCTCTACAATGGTGACATCTTCCATCTTCTCACCATGAAATCGCATGTTGTTACTAACCTCTATGGTTCTAACAAAATAGTTGGTGACAAATTCACCACTTTTCATTTCTAGAGTCTTAAAATCTCTTCTCAAGTTGTGCCTGCTTCACTCTAGAAGATCCTTGGTACTTTTTCTTCATGGAATCCCAAATATCTTTGGAGGTTTCTTTGATAAGAATTGTTTCTAAGATGGAGCGATCTATTGCCTGAAAAAGATAATTTTTCGCTTTCAAATCCTTCAGCCTTCTCCCTTCGTGTTTTGCTTTTTGGGCATCTATCAAGACTGCATCTTTTGCTGGTTCATCGATTCCAAATTCGACAACCTGCCAATACTCTATAGATCAAAGAAACTTTTTCATGAGCATACTCCAATGGTCATGGTGACCATCGAAACGTGGAATTGCTGCCTGTACAAAAGTAGAATCTGAAGCCATAAAAAATAAAGCTATTGCTTTGATCTTGTTTACTCTCGAACCTTACGTTTTTCACTGTATGAGTCTCAATATTTTCTCTCTCTAAATATGGGATTTAAGCAAGAATCTTTATTTGTCAAATCAACAAATAGTAGGTGGGAAGAGGACAGATGGGTATTGGCAGCAAAAGTTGCGTGAACAGGATCAGTGGACCACTAACTTAATTCGTCACATCAAAACTACAATAGATGACTGGTGACATTTGCTAGTTATTTATCCTCACACCTTTACTCTCAGAAACTAAGTTATTTGGCTCTGATACCAATGTTAACTAAAGCTAAATGTGATGAACTGCCCACTTTATTCAACAAAGCAATGCCTTTTATAGTCCCATTACAACTGAAAATAGAGAAATATCTGCTACTAAAAAAAACAAACTACATGACCATGTTCTGCTGAACATGCATTAACTACTTCCTAAAGACTAGGACAGACTTAACTTAGTAAATAAACATAAAATAAACAGTTTCTAACAATAGCAATGCTAAATCGACAAATAGATAGAGCAATAACATGCTATTTGATATGCATAGCCAATGTTAAGATTCAGAATTTCCTATTTTCAACAATAAATATTCGAGAATGTTGAGAATCGAAAAGATACAACAAAGAGATTGCATCTTTTTAAAAGCCTCCGGTATTTTCAAAACGAAATTCTATCTCCACTCTCCAGCACAAAACCATAAACTAACCAAAATATTTTTCTAAGGAAAAACCTTCAAAATATGAGAATATAAAATGTCAGCAAATTCAAACTTTCGGCAATTATAATGGACTTCATCATTTGATGAATCATAAGTCACCATATAAGAGTAACTCTTCTTTACAGGAGTAATCTCATATTTTGTAATTGTACTATATTTACCACAAAGACGAAAACTAAAATCACGGGAATTATTCTATTGATTTTAAAAACATTTAAATAATTTTAGGTGTATAAACACGAGTTGTATGCTTTTAAATTTGAACAGCTGACAATGTGGAGTGCTTACATTAGTTCTAAAATTAGCTTTCAACTCTTCAAATTAACGATCATCAATAAACCTTTGAAAGTGATTTAAAAATAGTAAAAAATTATGTTGATAACTCACGTACCTTTTTATAATGTTATTCATGCTTTCACTTTTTTACACAGCGGTCATGTTTACACAAAACATTTGACGTTTATAAATCAAAGGTCATTTTCCTTTATATGAAACATACTTTTCAACTAATCATTATCTTGAAGTTCATCTTTTTGCATCATTTCATTCCGTGCATTGAAAAATCTTCTTCTTCTTCAAAGTCATATACACATAAGTTAAAATCCTATGAAAAATCTTTAAACTGAGAAAAAACAATGCTCAAATGGATTGCAGCGTTTTGATAAATTTGCCAAATAAAAAGTTGATGATGAGTTTTAGGTCATCTTGAAGCTAATGTTTTTGCCATCACCGCATCTTGTTCAGTAAGAATAATTGTAGGTTTTTTCTCAAACATAACTCTAACAAATGTGTCGAGCAATTACTTAAATATAAGAACAGTCTCATCGTACAGTAGTGCAACACAAAAAACTACAGTTTGTTTATGATGGTTTACACATATAAAAAAAGCAAGTAAACGATTATGTAGCATCCCGTTATCGATGCGATGGGCATATTGGTAATTGGGACTGGATATGATTTTATACTGCATTTATTCATTGATCATTCATTGACCTCTAATCATAGAGGAATGAGTTAACTGCACATGCATCG
>JANTNU010000235.1:45975125-45987875 GCA_024752395.1 Erythroxylum havanense
AATTTTATTATTATATTATTAAACTCATTATTATTATTATTGTTGTTGTTATTATTATTATTATTATTATTAAGTTATTCTTATTCTTATTAATTTTATTATTATTATTCTTATTATTATTAATTTATTATTATTATTATTATTTATTGTTAATAATAATAATATTATTGATTATTATTAATTATTGTTATAAATTTTCCACTTACTATTTTTAATACTATTAATATTATTATTATTTTATACCAAATTAATTATCTTATTATTATTATAAATTTTTTTATTTTTACTTTTATTATTATTATTATTATTATTATTATTATTATTATTATCGAGATAGAAAGCAGGAATATGTTGGTTTTCAGTCGAAGAAAACATGTCAAAATTTAAAGAAACGATGTTTTTTGATTTCTATAAAACTGTTGTGATTTTTTTATTTTCAAAAACAAAAATCGCAATAAAGTAGACCGAACACGTTTTGCTTACCTGTATTTTTTTATAAAAATGACGACAAAAAAATAGAAAAAGTTCAGAAGCAAACAGTCCCGTAATTTTCGTCAGCATACAAGCCTGTCTGCTTTGCATAAGGTAGCTCGTCATCATACAAAACTTTGATCTTCTTACCACAAAAGAGCAACTTTTTCTAGTTGTATGACTGAACTATTTACTTAGTATTGTGTACAACCTGTATGGCATATTAGTGACCAATGTAACTGACATGATCGAACTTTTGTAAGTAACTTCTGAAAAGAGTTGATCAAGGTTCGAGGAGCGTTATTAACAATGTCAACAGCCTAGCATCTTCAAATAAATTTTTAGAACTAGGTTCTCAATAAAATTTTAGAAAGGTATATACTTTGCATGACGAACGATTTCTTAACCTATTGAAATTGTTTGTCGTCTCTTTTGGAATGGTAGTAAAATAGCATATTTCCTTCGGTTATTTAATATGATATTCAAATCAGTATTCCTAATCCTAGACGTCCCATTTCAAAACATTAGTACAAAAACACAAATGAAGTTTACCACAAGAAGCAGAAGACAATTAATTGTAAGGCAGGAGACCGCAAGGATAGATTAAAATCTTCATTTCACAATGAATCGTCGCAAAAGAACTAAAAAAATATGCAAACTTCTACAAATTTGCATTATATGCTACCATCTATAACCATGAACTTGCATGGGATGAGAACAATAGTAAGATTTAGCAATGACGAGCAAGTGATGTTGGAGCAGTCACCTAGCTCATGTTTGGTGTTGATGCATTTAAAGAACTTGAATACTTCAGGGATTTGTAAGTGAGCGACCTGCAGAAGGAGCAGCAAGCACCCCATCCATGGACTCCATTTTCTTGCTTTTGGCAGACTGGATTTGCTCTGCAAGGGAACATTCTCTCGGAACATTTTCTCTCTTAATGAACTCAGCATCCAGTTTTTCCCAGGTGGGGTTTGGGGAAATCAATGCATCTCCTTGACTAATCCACTGACCTTTGATGGCCTTCTTTTTCCGTAGCTAACATAAGGACAGCATATCCCACAACAAAGCAACATCAGACACCCTAAAAGGACTAGTTGAAATTTAAGCAATCGGTTATGGCTATAATGATTCATAATGAATATGGTCGATACATGTCAAGATACAAGAATAAAAAGATAGTTGGAGCACACGTCACTGCGTTAAAAGAAAATACAATGGTGTGATAATATTACTTCTGGTTGGCAGAGCTCCAACTTAAAAACCATGTAAAGGCGCTACTACTGCTTAGGAATGAAGATCACAGAACTCTTCAATTCATTTCTCACTCTGATAGATGCATAAACCTCTATCTCATTTTAAAAAATTGGCTTGTAGGTTTCATCACTTCTAACATAACAGGCGATGTACAATAAATTCGATCAAACATATCATCCCTTTTTGATACTATTGGCTACTAATCCAACCTCAACTTACTTATTGATTGCCAAAATGCTTGAAAATAACAAGAAAAAGTATTTCTTAGACGAAGTTACCTTTGTCAATCTTCGCTTTAGAGTCATAGTTTTAGAAATTGAAGACCATTCTTTCCTTCGATTTGATTTTCCGAGTCTTTTCCTCTTTGCTTCTTCCCTTGCTTTGGCTTTCCATTCCCGTTCTATTTTCTTTTGGGCAAATCTCACCATCTTTGTTGCTTTTGCCCGTGCTCTTTCTATCTTCGCTTGGTCCTTTGCATTTGCCTTGTCCATGTCACGTTGGAGTTTCTGGACTGTTAATTCTTCCTTTAATTTCTCATAGCTATCCCAATCTAGCTCCTCTTGGTCACTAGCTCCTGTCTTAGCTGCTTTCGCTATGCCATATGCCCATGAGACGAAGAACTTCTGTCCTAGCCTTTTCCATCTCAGACGAGTATCCCACAGCTTTTTAAGTGAAGTGCTTATTTTGGCCTTGGTCTCATCACTGAAAGAAAAAAACAGTTATATATATGTGTGTGTGTGTGTGTGGAATGCAAGGGCTAAAAAAGGAAACAAAACTGTAGATCATACAGTGGACTCTATTGGCCAGAGGATAAGACAAATTTTAACTATATCACTTCTGTGTTCCATAACAATACAATTTTTGGCCCCGGTTGAGTTAATTACTTATATCCTAACTTCAGGACTCATTTTAGGCTCCATCTAAAAACAGCATGAAAGTAATCGTTGCACATCTCCAAAATGGTATAAATATATTTGAAGGTTTTGAGGATCCATCAAAGAGCAGCTTGCAAATGACTCGTTCATATATCTCCAGAATGGTAAAAATTTATCCCTAAAAGTTTCAAATTCAAACTAGTCATTGATATTTTATTTTTAAAAAAAATTGAATCAGAGATGGGATTAAGATTTTCATTAGTAACATTTCAATAGACAGTTTATCTAATCGAACTTATTTTTCCTTTCTAGTGACAGCAAAGTGAAGGTTATAATGGTGAAAAAATTTAATTGTTTCTTTTGAGGAAAATGACCCCATTAAGCCTCAAAAAGACTCCATACAAATAAATTAAAAAGGAAGGATACAATGGCTACAGGCCTTTTAGAAGGGAACTCATCAAGCCAGGTGGCCAATTTGGTAGTCATGGTATGCCATCTAAAACTTTGAAAACAATTTTAGTACTAATAAAAGTAAATTGCAGTTGGAATATCATTTCCCCAATCTTCAGGTAGTCTAACTCCTGACCCCTAATGTGGCACTTGTTTGATAAGTCCTCTTTCAGCAGGTTTGTTACTGACTTTGTTAGAAACACTTGGAATAGTCTGTTCCATTTTAACTAGTTTTTGAACAAGATAATTAAAATAAAAAGAATTAGGACTAGTACATAAAATTGTTGATTTGAAAATATAGTGATTTGTTTCCCATTTCCTAATGTTTCTTTTGGTTTGTCATAAAACAGTTTGGGCAACACAATATTGTTAACCTTTTCCTTTCCTGAACCCCATCCAACCTAAGTGAGGATCTAAACCAAAACCTTGGTCCTGGGAGGGAATGCCAACCACTAGGCTACTCACTCAATCTCTACTATTTACTGAAATACTAATCCTGTATCATAATCAAGAATTATATCGGTAGAGCATTATGTTAGAAGCCAGCAATAAGGAAACTCTTAGAATAAGTACTCAAAAGATTTCAGCAAAGGTCATTAGTACAAAAAAATTTTCAGCAAATGTCCTGAATACCTTTGGTAAAGTAACCAACTTTCAGTTTTAGTTAATCAATAGGGGATCCAGCATGATGGACAGCTGTTTTTCTAAATTTCTTATCCATTCTAATACTCTCCAAGTATCATGTTAATTCTGAGGATGTAGATAAACTCATTTTTAAAATATTTCTTGAGCAGTACAATAAAGATCTTAAACACACAGAAAAAAAAGGGTTCACCTGTGAGCCAGGGGATGTTCTGACATCTTCTTTCTGACCTGAAAGTTGTCGAATATAACAAATCAAAAAGCATCTTAAATAGGAAAATGAAGACATGTAACCAGAAATCATAATCATTGCTTCAACATGTGGCATGAAGTACATGAGGAGTTGTTAAAATAAGTCCTAAAAGTTCAAAGGTTTTCACTTTTCAAGTGTTATCAAAAGATCCAACTCATATCAGAAATTCTAGGACGTATAATTACCCTTTCAGGTAAAATAAAGGACATTGCAATAGTAGAGAAGACAATGATTTAAAATATACTTGACAAGTTGCAATATAAGTAATTGAAATTCAAAATTTGTTCTCTGAATTTTTCTCAAAAGATAATTTAAAAATTAAAATAGGCATTCAAGTTAAATCAAAGGTTAAAAAGAAAGTACCTGGCTCACTTTGATAGGAAAATTTCACTTTGATGTGAAAATATAACAATAAATTTATTGTCTCCATTAAACTTGGCGTTGATTTTTTACTTTTATCATATTTTATTTTAATTGTTTATACATATTCAAGGAGTTCATAAATGAAAAGTAGAGAGAATGAACAAATTAAGGTCCCATTAAACTCTATCCTGAAAGCTGCAAGAAGCGGTAATGACAATAGATGTCTACATCTAGGAAATTTTTTCGTTTTTGGAAAGCAAAACTGGTACATCAGGTAACACAAATGTCCAGTAGTGAAGAAAACCAGCACTAATTAATTCTTACATGACTTCACCTGGGGGTCTCTTAAGGCCTCTATTGTTCTCCGCTTAATTAGTACGCGAGTCTCTACAGCAAGTTGAAAACAATTTCAATTGAAAATCAAGCAGAGAGGTATTTAGAAGGAAAACTGGAAGTGGATAGAGAGCTCAGTGAATTAGCTGTCTGCTTTGATCAGACTTACCTTCAGGATGTTGTTTGCCTTTGTTCCAAGGAATCTTCCCTTTATTGCCATGCTTTCTCTTTCTTCTTTTTCTATCATTATCAACACTCAGAATATCAGAACAGTCATAACCATCCAGCTGAGCCTCACCACTGTAATCCTGCCTCTCAATGGAATGTATATCAAGTTTTGACAGGAAATGCTTGCCAGGACCTGATGTCTCTACTTCATCAACACTGATTAGTGATGCTTTACTGTGTACATTTCTTGGGTTGGAACTAAGAACAGCATATGAGGGGCATTTATTCTCCATTGATCTATGATAACTCCATAGTACTATGTTTGGTTGAAATTGTGTGTACTTCACCATTTTCTCTAGTGATCCCCAAGAGATACTGTTGTGTATATTGCTGCAAGGAATTTGTAGAACATGCAATTTCCTTCAGAGGGTGAAAAGATAGCAGATAGTTAGCGTATGATGGAACTATGCAGATTGCTGAAGCATGTTCCTATCAGAAACACCAAATATTTCTGTAAAATGCAGATGTGGAAAAGAAATTCAACGTCTCATGTTAAAGAACTCAACAAATGTGAAAATTATTCAAATGGCATTATAGAAGAGCTGATCTTTGGAAAGGATTAAACAGAAACCCATCCCCTCTATGCAGTTGATAATAATCAAATATCGGTCAGCAACAGATTGCTTCTCCCAAAGCATGTTGGAGAACTTCATTACTCATGTAAATCACGAACTGGAATGGATAATATGTTTCATGGACACTGTTAAAATGTACATGTGAACCCATTCCCCAAGACCAACCTCATAATGCAAACAATTATGGATCTCTGGCGTCTGGTGATGTTATAAGCAAAGGAGTTTCAAGTTCTTCGGCAGCAAATGGGCAGCCATCAAGACCTCAAGAATCGATTCAATTGTACTCAGAGCTATTCAAGTACTAGGACCCAGAATACAGAACGAAACTAAAGAACATTACACACCGAATTGACGGACCCCTTCTCAATCTATCAAGAAAACATAGTGATGATATCATTGAAATAATAAAGCAATGTTCTTTCGTCTCTGGTACAACATTGTGTGGCCGCTAGGAAAGCCATGCAGTTTCATCAGAGCTACAATTCCTAATATAAATAAAAAATCCAATTGATGAGAGAAACTCCATAATGAAACTATGCTCATAATACCCACCACTAGGAAGATGGAATTAAACTGTTACTTACAAAAATAGTTGAAACTAGTTTTGGGTCAGGTGTTGTCATATACCAACTTACTACCAGTCGTATTTGAATTGAAACTGAGTATAAAAACTTAAGTAACCATTTCATAAGGGAGACTAACATGAATTGAACAACTATCTGGTCTCTATTTTCTCTTCTGTGTGTTCTCTCTCTCTCCTCTCCTTCTTTTGATCTTTCCTTTTCTCTGTTTTTCTCTTCTTTTTTAATAAAAATTCACGCCACATAAACATATGAAGTAAAATGCCATATTTAAACCCATCCACGTACCCAAGGTTCATCGGACCAGTAGAGAAATTGAGGTTTTATTCATTGCTTTTTCGGTTGTTTCTTGAGGCGTAAAAGGAAACAAAGAACCGCAGAAGAGCAACTACTAGTTAAGGCATTTCAAGTTCATTTCTTACTTGCTTTCCATAAATGAAAATTTTTGAAACCAGAACAGAAAAGGCAACCCAACTGCGGAAACAAGCCAAGTACGCAGGAAAGGTAGGAAAGTTAGGAACTTACAAAGGAAAAACCGGCATTTCAGATTGCTAAAGTGTAGGCCACTCTACTCAGAAAGCAGGTGGCACTGAGAATTGTGTATTGGGTTTACTAATTATCTCCTTCTGTTTAGTGTTTGCAGGAAGCAAGATTAGTCCTTTACCTCACTGGCAAAGAAGAGAAGAGGAGGGGGTGACGAATTTGAACCTGAAATTGAGGATTAGCTTTTCGCAGTGGTTCAGCCTCTCCTCTCCTATGTTTTAGCTGCCTCGGCTGTCGTTTCGTTTTGACTACCACTCCCTATTGGGTGACTCTTCAGCGAGCTTCGCTTATTGGCGTCTCTAGTTTTAGTGTTTTACCGTGTAATTTTGGATCCAGAAAAATTAAGACTTATTTCTTGATAGTAGCTGCTCCTCTGAGTTATTAAAAAACCTGGTAAAGGCTCAAATTGACAGGACTCATTTCAAATATTAACTTTCGCAAATCCTAACAGCTCATAGACTGTTTTAAATTTTAATATCTGCCATTTTAGATGGGAGATTACGATTTGTGACAAGGTCTCCACGACTCCACCTAGTCTGTGACTCCTTTATGTTTGTGAAGTACATTAAGTACTCCATAGAAAATAACTTGTAATGCTAAAGGTTAGGAGTTTTAATTGTCATGTTAAAATTTTTGGAGAAAGAAAAGACCTTTAAGAAATTACTTATAAATTCAGTTAAAATTTATTATGAACCATCCATACTGAGTTTAACTTTATCCCATGTTATAGCCAAAAGACATTAACTTTATCCCAAGTTATCATTTATCATTTACCTCCCAAATAGCCAAAAGACATGACCTAGATCATATCCTTTACTAACTGATCAAGTTTATGAGGAAAACTAACAACCTTAGAGATTTATTAAACTTGTTATGTAGATAACTCCTTCGCTATCTTCGGAGGATTTCATTAACAAAAATTAAATATAGTAAGCCCTCATAAACCCTTCTTGTATAACGACATGCTTTATAATATGTTCATGAAAAATACTAAAAGGTGAAACCTTTTCCGTAGAATTAGCAAAGCTATCCCAAACTTACCGGCTAGTATCGACGACGATCAGGCTTTTGGTTTCTGGTCAGCTATCTCTGTCTTTCGTCTTTTTGCTTGTTCATCTCACTTGGGTATCAGTTATTTGTGCAGTTGGGTGAAGTTCACTGAAGCTTTTTTGCCCGTTCTATTGATCATGGGCACCTTACTGATCACGGGAACTTGATAAAAGCTTGTGTCTTTTCATTAGTTGTTGAATTTGCAGTTTGTTATGTGGTTGATTTTATCAGCGCTTTTTGGTATCTGTGCTTGTTTTTGTTGGTCGGGTTGTTTGCTGACGTTCATACGCGCGTCTTCATGAAGAATAGAGGCCCCCAAGTGCATGATATTGAAATTTATATATTTACTTATCACCACATCTTGTCAATTCGATGTAGTGCTTTTGGATATCATCGGGGGAACTTTTCGTGATGAAGATACTGTTCTTTGAAAAACTAGTATATGTGAACACTTGCGTGAAACTGATATGCATGTATAAATTAATTTTGATACATATATGAATGTTTGTATTAGCACAAGGGCCACTACGATGAAATTAAGCAGAACTTAGTGGTGACCGCCAGTCGCTAGTGCCTTCAATTTGCCATGGTTTAACCGTCTCTTCCTCAATTTCTGCTTCCTTTTATATATTGGTTCACATTGCTGAGGAAATAAGTTCAGCGCTTATTTTTTCTTCTGGCTTTTGAAAATGCTTAAAGTGCTGATCCTTTTGAGTTTTCAATGTCTTGTCAGACTATTCTCCTACTTGAGATGCCATTTTCACCTTTCATGCTCTGTTTACCATATCTTGCAAGTCTTTCAAACTCGTCTTCATCTTTTGCTGCTTGAAGTTATTTTCTGGAGAAATGATCGGTAAGTTGTTCCTTGAGCAGGTGTTTGGAGCATTGATTTAAGGAACAAGTAAAATGGATTTAAAGTCGAAAGGTATAACCTGGGTTGGGAATATTTGCCAGAAGTTTGAAACTATGTGCAGTGAAGTGGATAACATCCTAAACCAGGTATTTTCATTGTTTCCATTCTAGTTTTTCTTCAGTTTGTACCAATATGATGGTGCAAAAGTCATAGACCATCAATTAACAGCTGTACCTCCACTTACCTTTTTTATGCATCAGAAATTGCTGTGCCGCCACTTTGATCAAGCTACCTCAGTTATGAACTTTTCTTATGCATTTACTGCTTCTTGATTTGCAGGATACAGTGAAATATGTTGAAAATCAAGTAAATACTGTTGGTGTGAACATGAAAAGATTCTATGCTGAAGTAGTTCAAGATATAAATCCTCTTTTACAGAATTCTTCAAAGAATGCAACTCATGTAGAGCCTTCTGATACAAATCCTGCCACTTTTACTTCTGTTCAAACAACAATTAAAATTCGGGGAGATGATGAGCACAGTAATAATAAAGAGAAATTCCCCGCTGCTGAAGAGCGACCACCTATTTTTAAAGATGCTGAAGTTGTTGAAGATATTAAGCCTCTCTTACAAAATGCTATAGAAAGCGCAGCTCTTGTAGTGCCTTCCAATGCAAATCCTGCTCCCCATTCTTCTACTCAATCAATAAGTAGAATTCAGAGAGATGATGAAAATATTATTCTTGAAGAGAAATCCCCCATTGTTGCAGAGCGATCACCTGTTTTTGAGGATGGTGAAGTTGTTCAAGTTATAAATCCTCTTTTACAGAATGCTACAAAAGTTGCAATTCAAGTAGTGCCTTCCAAGACAGATTCTGCCACTAATACTTCTTCGGAGTCAACAATTATAATTCAGAGAGATGATGACCATATTATTGATCAAGAGAAATTCCTTACTGCTGAAGAGCAATCACCAGTTTTTGAAGAGAGATCATACATAGAGCTCATGTATTCCGTGCCTCCAAAGGACCGGAAGATTCATGCATCTAGTGAGCTTCACTCTTCAGATAAATTGGGTGCCCAAACTTTTGAGGAAGCGCTTGAAGGCACAAAGTCTGATGTAGCATTAGGAGACACAAAAGATGTTTTAAAAGATGAGAACTCTGATGTGAACTTTGAAGAAAATGAAGTGGAGGAGACCTCTACAAGACAGAGGCTTGAATTGTTTTCATCTGACATGAAAGAATCTTTGGAAGAGTCATTATTGAATGAATTTATCGATGATGATTGCAATGTTCCACGCGGACTTCTTGCTGATGTTTCACATGTGACTTCACTTCATGGAGAGAACTTTCAGTATCCTCAAAGGGAAAAAGTAGCTTGTGGTGGATTTTCAGTTGGTTCTGACTGTCTTTATAAAGTTAGAAGTGCTATTTCTTTGTCAAGTGATTTCCCATGGCCAACATGTGAGGAGAAAATAGTGCAGGACCTTGAGTGCTCCAACAGTTCCTTAAAATCAGGTCACTGTAGTGAGTTGGAGAATTCATTCTACAATACCCCTACCATCATAAGTTCTTGTAATGATCCTTCTAGCGGGGCCAGTCACGGTTCTTGTAGTTCTGGTTTTCTCTTATCTTCCACATCTGGAACATACGTATGCTGTAATAATGAGATGGAAGATGGGGGAGCTACCTCCTCCAACAGCATTATTTCCTTGGAATCTATGAGTACGTATTTCACTATTTCTTATTTATATGCAATATTTGGTTACTTCTACAACTGTTTGTTCTTTCAGTTAATTTTTGATAAGAGTAACAATGTCTGTGGAAATGTTGGAATATGCCTTTAGGGTGATAATTTCGAGCTATTATTTGATGCTTGGCATTTCTTTGGAAAGGGTTGAGGGGTTACTTGCCTTTGGCTGACAATTTTCTAAATATGGGATTCTATTCTACTGATTCTTTCTTTCCAGTTATTTTGCGTGTATTCGAGAGTATTTCTTGCAGTCTTTTTTGTCTGCTTTATCCAGTAATATTTATTTAGAAAGTCATATGTCATCTTAGGCATATGAAGTGATTTCTAAATATTCTTGGAAAATGGTCATATGGTCAAATGTTAAGTTGCTGTTCTTTCTATTGATAAAAACTGAGTTTTCCTGGGTGATGTAATTATAAAAAACAAAATTGAATAGCATATATATCTATCTATTTTGTTTGTGCATGTATGTTGGATATTATTGTTAAGCATTGGAGAAGCATCAGTTTAGGCATCATGCGAAGAATTGTTTATCAGCTTGTTTGGCTTTATCTGGCAAGTATTCATTGTAGGTAGTTGTCACCACTCAAGGCAAGGCCTTTGTGTGACCTATCTTGAACTCTGTGCAATTTGACATGAGAAAATGATTATTGACGAATCCACTATTTCCTTTCAATAATGCAGTACAATGTGATATGAAAGAGGATATCTCGATACTTTTAGGTTTGCAAGGATGTTAACCTAAGGCATGTTGGGTCTGGATATTGTTTCTTCCAAAAAAAGAGAACAGAAATGGTCAATCTATTGTTACTTCAAGCTAACTGTAAAAGCGTCTGACAATATGTTGTAGTCCCCCTGTCCAGTACAATCTTCATCCATTTGTTGGACTTTGGTTTCATGCAAATGATAAGTATTCTAGTTGCGATGGTTTGTGATTCCTAGATCACATCCTTCTGCCAAAACACGCCGTTAGGAACTGACATCTTCATCCTGTAATGTGTCAAGAAGTCTAAGTTGTTACCTTATGAATTTATTTACTTGGTTTGCTGCTATGTGTTTTCCTCTTCTTTGGATATTAAATATACTTTTATCTAATAACACCATTCTTTGATTGTTTTCTTATTCAACTTTTGCTATTAATGTTATTTCTATATGTTGTCATAAAATCATGTACAGGAAGTTCCAGTAGCTGTGGTTATATCAGTGATGATATGGAAGAAATGGATACAGTTGATTTGACTGATAAGGTGAAACCGGAGGAGAGCTGTGTCACTGTGGACGTTAGAAAACATCACGGAGTCTTTTCTAGACCTCGGACTTTCAGATCATACAAGGTTCACTCTTGCTCCGCCCTTTTCATGGTTATATATGTGTTTGGACCATTGATCGAGCATTTATGGATTTGCTACATCTTCATCTTTCAGACATCTCATTGTTTTTCTAAGTCAGGATGCTTGAATAGAATTCTCGGGAGTATATTCCTTGCAATATTTATTTGAAAATCAAAGGAAAAACAATGCACAGTTTAAATTTGTGTTGATGCCTTCAACTTTTGGAATTCGTAAAACTAAACTAAACTAAACGACCCTACTTTGTTTTTGGCTTTGAAGAAAATGATCAAGGATGCTTTTACGCACAAGAAAAGATTAATCAAGGAGTATGAGCAGCTAGCTATTTTGTATGGAGACCATGATTCAGTTTGTGGCCAGGATACAATGCAGAGACAATTGTGTCCAAGTGGCCCTTTAGCATCGGAACTGAATTTACAGAATCGTGAGAAGCATGACTCTGACTGGGAACTCTTGTAAACGATTCAAGAGGCTGAAGGAAACAACTGGCGATGAGGATGAGGCTGGTTAAACGGTTGGATTTGGATTTGGACAAACTGTTGCTCCTGGTAAATAAAGCTGAGGATGGTGCCCCTCTTTATGAATAATGACCAACCCTTTTCCCTGCTGTGAATAGAATAATGAGTTGGATGTTAGTGTTACAGAAATTTTATTTAGATGACTGCCTGCAATCTATCTGGGAAACTTGGAAGTGATTTCTAGTAGTTTAACAACTTAAAAAAGAGTTTTGATGCTCCAGTGCCTTTCTAGTTAAAAACCATCCCT
Organism: Erythroxylum havanense; assembly: GCA_024752395.1. Classification (NCBI taxonomy): domain Eukaryota; kingdom Viridiplantae; phylum Streptophyta; class Magnoliopsida; order Malpighiales; family Erythroxylaceae; genus Erythroxylum; species Erythroxylum havanense. The sequence goes on from JANTNU010000235.1 coordinate 45,987,468, forward strand.
GTGCGGAATCATATGGTTAGTATATGTTGTGTTCTACAGAGCAATGGCTACGAGGAATCTAACATGGAAAGAAGAGGGAATCCTCAATTCGAACAATGCAATTAACTCAAAAGATCAACGGGCAATATATGGATAATTTCAAACGCAAATTATTCTCTAGCCTGACTTAAGAAAAGGACAAACAATATAAAAAATCTTTCAAAAGAACAAGACAGGTTTTTGAAAAACCTCTGACCTTAAAGCCTTAAACCTTAGCCACTTCGCAAACAAACTGAAAAAACAGAACCGCTTACTGAGACGGACCATTCGACTGACAGTCCAAAGAGAATTGTGAGAATATGATAATGAGCGAAGCTTACGGTTTCCATGCTCGTTGCCTTCGCTTTCTCGCCGCGAATCCCCTCCCAT
>JANTNU010000235.1:46140598-46153117 GCA_024752395.1 Erythroxylum havanense
AAAAGGCAGTAATCTTTCATTGATTATAGTCTACAGAGTCTAATTACAGGTTAAAAAGAAATTTGTTAGAAGTCATGCTGTTATTTTTAGAGGATTAAACTACTTAAGATATTGACAAGGTAAAGAAGTCAAAATCTTAAGATTTTAATGGCTTAATCAATCTTAATCTAGCTCTCGAGACATAGAAGAGATCAGATATTTGTAGCCAATCATAAACATATACATGAGAGTATAGAGAAGATTTTTTAGTTCTCTTCGAGCTACAGTACTGCTTGGAAAACGAAGTACTCGACGTTCCAAACGTTCCCACGACAAAATAATCCAGCAGAAACATGCCTAACCGTAAAAGGATTCAAGCAAAAATCGCCACTTAATAACACCCAACTCAACATGGTCAGGTTGATGTGACGGATAATCGTAAAAAAGTCCTGAAACATAGACTGTAATTAGGTTACAAACAAAAATCGCAAATCTTGCTCCGTCAATTTCCCCAGGGCAGCTGACGTCCCTCCTACAGTCCTGTGAGAGGACATTACAAAGAAATAAATTAAGACTTGTTCAAATGTTATTTGGATCAAAGAAAGATAGCATAGAATTAAAACAAAGGACCAAAGTGCAATGGGCACAATATGCTCGAATCTAGACGTGTAAATCACGATCAATAATCGACTTACCCCTCAAACACTACTTCCTTCTTTTCTTGCAATTGCAGAATCTTCTCCTCGACCGTGTTCTCAATTACAAATCTCACAATCCTATGGTGCAAATACGTCAGCCATTAAAGGCATGAAACACGTCGCTTATGATGATGAGCTTAAATACCATACCTGATTGGTTTATACTGTCCTATTCGATGGATTCTGTCTTGGGCTTGCCTCTCTACAGCTGGGTTCCACCAAGGGTCCATCAAGAATACCTGAGAGTTTACACAATTTCATGCAATTATGAACAACGTGGACACTAGTAACAAGGAGGGCAGATTGGCATCTGAGAAAATGATGGCAGCCAAGATAACAGCATAGACGAAGATGTATATAGCTATTAATAATAAATGAGACAATAGACAACGGACCTTGCAATAAACAGTCAAATGACTAGCAGAGAAAAAGTCAGAGCACAAGACTAAAACTAAATGTAAGAAATTTGTGCACGTAATACTGGCACAGAAGTGGTGAGGAGCTTCATGTAAAATCTAGCCCACTGCGGTAGAATAAAATTAACTATCGCTCTCCGGTAAGGCATAAAGGGAACAAATATACAAGTATCAAAATGACTTGAGATAGCTCACATGTGATGCCGCTGTCAGATTTAAGGCAACACCTCCAGCCTTCAAACTCATAAGGAAAATTCTGCAATCTGGATCCTCAGAAAATCTCTTAATAGCAGCATCTCTTGCAGGCAAAGACATGCTTCCGTCCAATTGAACACTAGTTACACCAGACTACAAAATTGCATCATGTTAGATGCTCCTTCAAGTTCAATTGGAACATAACATAAAAAGGCATAAGATTAGCACCTTCATGAGAGAATAGTTAATGAGATCCAAGAACGAGGTAAACTGGCTGAAAACAATTCCTTTTGCAGAACCATCCCTTTCAACCATACATCTAATTTCTTCTCTCTAAGGGCATTAAATGAGTCAGCAGTTACCAAGAGATTGCAAACAACAGGCAGGTTGCAGCAATTAAAGCAAAGTACTCATAATAACAGTGCAACTTTCATGTACTACATACCAAGGCTTCTATTTTTGTGCTTGTTTGAAAATTATTTAACTCTATTCTGTTCAGAATACTAGAGGATCTGAAGCCCTTGACAGTTGTTTTAGTCATCTGATGTCCACTAGTCAAATCAGCAGTAACTAACTTTGAACAGTTGGGACAACGGACTTGTCCAACAGTGCTGGAGTAATCAAGTAAACAAGCCTTACAAAAGACATGAGCACAAGCAGCAACCTGAAAGAATAAATAGAAAAGTGTATAAGAACCTCGAGGGGAACATGAACAGTTCTGTCAACATCCATGCAAGAACAGCAGCAACAAGGTACAGAGGAATTGAGAAAATTTGAATCCATGTATCTGCTCGTTCTCCTTGCTTCAATTAATATCGATAACCTTCATTTTGTTTGAAAAGAACCAGTAATTGACTATTTTATCAAGCACTGCAACCATATTACAATACCTGGTCACTACACCCTTTGAAAAGAAGTGCTTAAAAGTCTTACAGAACAATGGGCAACAGTAGTTGATATGGACTAAACTTTAAAGTAAAATGAAAATAAAAGTATAGGAAGCAGATAAAGAAAAAGAAAGACAAGGGCAACTATTCTAAGAACAAGAACAGTAAGGAAGCCCTTGCTGTAATGAATGATAAACACAGAAATATGTTGATTTTAGAACTTTTTAGAAGAGAAAGTCGCATACTCCAAGAAGAGAGATAAGGACAGAAAAGACTACCAACCACAGGATCTTCTGCAGGATCATGACAAAGGTCACACACTTGTTCAGCACTATCTGCATCAACCATGTTTCCACTTTTTAAAGCAGCAGCTTTAGAATATACCACCAGGTATGGATGATTAACAGCCTGTAATGTTCAAAGATTAAAAAAAGAATCAGAATTCAGGACTATATAAGAAAAATGAGACACTGACAATCCCAGGTCTTCAATTCTCAGATTTTGGAATCCATGCATGAGTGATTCCACAAAATTTAAAAGATTCTCATATCAAATGATGCCTTAAGAGTTGATATTATAGTTCAAAGCACTAGATTTAACAGGATAAATTGTCATGATGAAATGATTTAGACACCTGCCGCAAGCGTGTCAGAAGGTCAAATATGTGTGCGTAGTTGTTCAACACAGTTCCAGCTTGAACGTATCTGTAAAGTAGAAAGAACAGAGAAAGAATGCCTGAAGTTGTAGCTTCAATCTATTACATCTATGTTAATTTCCACGAACAACCACAAAAGTAAGATAACAAGAAATTCAGCTTGATGGCAGATTTCCAAAATCTAATATCTACATTGTAAATTGTAGGTGAACAAAAATAATTTGCAGAAGTACACACTAATAATGCACCAAAGAGAGGCATACGTATTAAATTGTGCTTGACTTTCACTATGTAATGACTCATAATAATCTTCTTCTGTAATATCCATTGCATCTCGCCTCAGTGTTACCTGTAGTTAAGGTGCAAGGACTATTGTCAGCAAGATACTTAATTTGCAAACTAAAACATGTGATAAGAAAACTTACAATACGTGGAGGAAGAGCAAGATCAGCAGCCCTTCCATTTTTAGTGCGCCTTAATAACATGTCTTTTAGAACCTTTTTTGTCAGCAAAAACATTGCTCTTCTCCCCATATCAGAATTACCATAAGACTGAATTGGCTTGGCAATATTCTAGAAATAAGCAAAAGAAAAATATAATGAGTTACAAATTTTGGGGCAATAAAAATATTAGGCAAAAAATAGTAACATAACAATTCATGAGAATTATATGTGTTATATGAGATATTCTCTAAAAGGATTTCCTATTTAGGGTACTACTACTTAGGGAAATTTAATTAAAGAAGAAAGGCTAATTACATAAGATATTCACATAAAAAGAAAATAATATCAGTAGTAATAGACTCTTCAGTACTCTCCTAAAAATTAGTCAGTCCATGTTTATCATTCTTAATTTACTTGTGACCCCTTGAAACTTTATTACAGCGCCTTTTAGTGAACACATGTGTAACTGTCAACTAGATAATATATAGGAACTAATTAATCAATCTGGTGTACAACTTTTCCTCTTCGAAATTTCTATCAATTTCATCCATTATGTGGAGCAGGATTCTGTACTATGTATTTTCAAAAAAGAAAAAGATTCTGTACTATGCTCATTGTTGATTCCAGGCCACAGTACAGTTGCATAAAATCTACTGTATTTATTTTCAAGTCCTTAAAAACAATGCTCTAGACACTAAAGAATCTTAAAGTCGCGCATGCTATGGTAGTTAAAAGCAAGAATTCGTGGGAGAGTTTCACTAATTTCCTTTGCGGTAATAGGAAACATAACATTTTTAATAATCTCCAATGGTATTGAGTTCCAAAATCAAGACATGGTCATCACATCCTCCTTCATTACACAGGACCACCTGATCGTCTAGTTTTGATTCCTAGGCATTCTACATTCCTTCAGAAAGGTCTGCAACATACGATAGATGTATTTTCCATGGCCGGTTTAATATTGCCATATTTGGCAGGCCACAAGGGAAACCACTTGCAGACGAGATAGCAAATGGAACTAGGACATTAAACATGACAACGGAATGTTCTGATACGACACCTCCACCTCAGCTTCTTAGGACTTATTTTAGGAGGAAATTCAGATAAACACTCCAAGATTTAGTCAACCAATAGTCATATCCCATTATTTTGGCTATTCTGTTATTTTGCAGATTAGTTATTATCTTTATTTTAGCTATTATTTTACAGATTAGGTATTATCTTTTATTTCGAATCTTTAGGAATCTATTATGAGTTGTTAGGAGTCTAGTATTATAAATATCTGACAGTTAAAGCAAGTGGGCAGCTGGAGAAATTAATATCTTTGTTTTGGAGTTTAGTCCTCTCTATACGGACTGACTTGGGAGTTTAAGATTCTCGCTCTCAAATTTATCAATAAAATTCTATTATTCAGTTACTTCTATTTTCCTTCTTTTCTGGTTCCTATCAATTTGGTATCAGAGCCATGGCTATCATTCGTTCATCAACCAATGACCCGCCACCACAAACCCACGATAATATACCGGAACCAATATCCCAACAATTAGCTGCCATAGCCTCTCGTCTTGAGATATTTGACACCATAGTTGCTGATGTAGCTGCGTTGAAAGCTCAAGCTGACAAGGGGAAGAAACCTAAGAGTAGTAATGATCGACGAACAAGGGGAAGATCTCATTGGACCGATGAGACACAGGACGAAGGAGAACAATACTGGACTCATAGAAGCACCACGCGTCCACCTTATACTAAGATAGAATTCCCAAAATTCGAAGGAGGTGATCCACGTGGTTGGACTTTGAAGGCTGAGAAATACTTCAAGTATTATCAAACACCCGAAGAATCTAAAGTTGACGTAGCGGCTATGTATTTGGAAGGTGATGCACTTGATTTGTTCGCTTGGATCAATTCTGAGAAAACCATTTTGTATTGAGAGGAGTTAGTGAACGCGCTTCAAGAACAATATGGTCCTGTTGAATTCCAGAATCCCGACGTATATATTTGTCGTTCGTCAAACGGGTACAGTACAAGAATATCGTCAAAGACTTTGCTAAACGTTCGGCTCGAGTCAAAAATTGGCCTGAACATTGTCTATTGGGAATTTTCCTTAATGGGTTGCGAGATGAATTGAAATCTGATGTGAGAATCCACAAGCCTAGATCTGTCTATCAGGCTATGAGTTTGGCACTAGAGTTTGAACAAAAGACCAATCTTAAAAGTGGGCCAAAAGTAAATCAATGGGTCAACTCTAATAGGCCCAATACCTCACAGGCCCAAACTTCCAATTTGCCACGTGAAGGTCCATTCCCTGGCAACCCAACAGCACAAGGTTCCACATCTACTTCTGCTTCTTCTCGACCAGCAACGCTACGCACTTGGGACCAAGAGAGACAACTGTGTATTTCGGAGGGGTTGTGTTTCCGTTGCAACGAGAAGTTCTCTCCCAGCCATCGCTACAAGGCCGCAACCCTCAATCTCCTGCAGATGGCCGATGACGACAGCGACGACACACCAGTAGAGGTTTTGGTTGAAAACGAAGCCGAGGGTGACGGAACAGGAGAACATGCAAAGATTTCCTTCTTTCCTCCTTGAGGACAAGGCGAATTTCCAGGAAGGATGCATTGATACGACACCTCCACCTCAGCTTCTTAGGACTTATTTTAGGAGGAAATTCAGATAAACACTCCAAGATTTAGTCAACCAATAGTCATATCCCATTATTTTGGCTATTTTGTTATTTTGCAGATTAGGTATTAGCTTTATTTTAGCTATTATTTTACAGATTAGGTATTATCTTTTATTTCAAATCTTTAGGAACCTATTATGAGTTGTTAGGAGTCTAGCATTATAAATATCTGATCGTTAGAGCAAGTGGGTAGCTGGAGAAATTAATATCTTTGTTTTGGAGTTTAGTCCTCTCTATACGAACTGACTTGAGAGTTTAAGATTCTTGCTCTCAAATCTATCAATAAAATTCTATTATTCAGTTACTTCTATTTTCCTTCTTTTCTGGTTCCTATCATGTTCTTCAAAGAAATCTGACATTTCAAAAGATAGCTCAAGAAATGAGACGTCAAAGAGACAATAGAAGGCTAAGCCAACCCAGAGGTGAAGTGCTAGTTTTGATACCTAAGGATAGGTTATACAAACAAAAGATTAAAAGAAAGACAACCGATAGAAAGGTGGCTCAAGAACTACTACTGTAATACCATGTAGAAAGAGTAGGCAGAGAAGAATAAATATTTCGAGTTCATCAAAACTATTAATCCATATTACTTAAATATTCCCTAATAGGAGACCTATTTATTTTATTTTCATATTATTCCTATGTAGGACAGACTAATTAAGGTTAATTACGCAAGGGTGTCCATAAAAGGAAATAACATCAGCATTAAAAACTGTTCCAACAGATATGGATAAGGAAACCTTAATTGGAAAAACTTACTTTATTCCACCAACAGAAGTGTCTGACAGAACTGTGAGGACAATCGGGGCAAGTTGTTGAAGACCTATAAATGTAAGTGAACATCAAAATACGTGTAAAAGTTCTGAAAGTCAAACAGCTTGACTTCCAAACTCAACATATAGATGAGCAATTATATACAGAAAAGATACAATAACGTGGTGTATCAATTGATATTAAAAAACCAACTTAACTTTCAAGTAACCATATATGTTTTCTATACAGCAAATGATACGCTCATATTTTCATGTATGTTTAGGACTTAATTCAGAGTCATTTACATTCATTTTATGTTCATCTATGACTGGTTTATCATGTTTTAGCATTATTCGAAGTTCGTTGACGCAAAGTGCATAAATAAAACAAATAGACTTGAATTGCATTGTTTTTGAGTTTCTGGCAGACTTGACCTCTAGTCATTATGAGATTTTTATCTCGAGATTGGTTTAACCAAAAATTCTGAAATTTCATACTTAAATTCTTGACTCATTGACAGATTTTTTGGGACTGATTGCAGATTTTTTTGAGATGAAATTTAGGAGAAATAAATTAACAAAATTCACGTCATATTTTGGAGGGCCAGAATGACTTGTCGACGATGTTTCGATCATAACTTTTGACTCAGATGGCGAAATCCCGTGATTCAAGTCTTATATTGAAGCTAACTCAAAGACCAAGATACTAATAAATTTTGAGCTCCTAAGTCGTCACCATTTAATTTTATGCATTGTCGAAATTGGCCTTAAAAAAATTCATTCCAACCAACCCTTGTGTATGCACTCTCCATTCATAAAAAGCCTCCATCCGCACCACTCACAAAGTAGCCCCCACTTTCGGTGGCAAACCTTAACACTCCACTCACCAACAACTAGCCCTAATCCATGCACAAGAGACAAAAAAAGAAGCAATCTTTTTATTTCCAAAGTCCAACATGCAAGTTGCAAGCCTTCACTATGAGACTTGAATCACGAGATTTCACCATTTGAGTCGAAAGTTATGATCGAAACAACGTCGACAAGTCATTTTGGCCCTTCAAAATATGACGTGAATTTCGTTAATTTATTTCTCCTAAATTCCAACTCAGAAAAATCTACAATTGGTCCCGAAAAATCCGTCAATGAGTCAAGAATTTAAGTATGAAATTTCAGAATTTTTGGTTAAATCAATCTCGAGATAAAAATCTCACAATAACTAGAGGTCAAGTCTGCTAGAAACTCAAAAATAGTGCAATTCAAGTCTATTTGTTTCATTTATACATTTTGCGTCAACGGACCTCGAATAATGCTAAAACATGATAAACCAGTCATCGATAAACATAAAATAAATGTAAATGACTCTGAATTAAGTACTAAACATATATGAAAATATGAGTGTATCAGCAAACAAAAGAATAGTTTGTAAATAAAGCAGAAATGTAAATGTTCATAAACATTATGGTGAGAAAGAAAGTCTATTAAAGGTCCAGGTCCACAAAAGCTAATATCATATTCACAAAACACCAGAGCCTTGGACCATACCTATAATCAAGAATTTTGCAATCACAGTCCTTACATAAGTAATATGAGTATGGATATATTTGCAAAAAACGAACCTGCAAAAAACAAAATTCCAAATGTATAAGCAGGCACTTTACTCGATAATTAAATCCAATTATTTGGAATAAAGTGTTTACCAAAGAGTATAGTTCTCCAACTCGGTTCTGAAGGGGAGTGCCACTAAGAGCCCATTTATATGAAGATTCTAAAGCAAAAACAGCTTTTGCAGTACTACAACGTCTATCCTTAATGCAGTGGCCCTGGTTCGGATCAGAACAAAAAGAGAAAGTAAAAGAATATAACATTGAAAAGGCAAACTAGGCCAAGATTGGAAGCAAAGTTTATGGAAAGTGATGTGTATAAGAAAAGCAAAGGGAAAATAAGAAACAATAAGTAAAGAATTAAAAAAAGAAATTTAAGTAAATAAGCTTATTCCAGAAACAAGATATAACCAATCTTATCAAGTACTTCATCAAAAAATTTGAAACAGGAGGCCAAATATGGACTTAAAAGAAGCTAGATATCTAAATCGAAATCTTGAACAGTTTCATGAACTTATTTTAACTGACATTGTAAGCAGAAAACCCAAAAGTAGTTTTACTTATTCTGTGCTGCATCCAACCAATTTGGAGATTAATTTTGGTCAACCAAAAGATGCAAAGAGAGAGAAAGAAACTAACAACCAGCTTGTTACCAAGTGATGGTTAGGGTGAAAAAAATGACATAACATCTAAGACAAATTTACAGAAGTGGCATGACTATAGCTTACCTCGTCCAAAATAATACGATCCCATCTCACAGAATGTAGAATCGAGTTTTTTCTCCTTGAGTCTAGATAAGCTTCTGAATCTTCTAGGGTAACTTCATTTTCTGTCTCATTTTCCTTCACTTCCTTATTATGAGCTCTCCCCTTAATATCATTTTGACGCCCATCATTTTCATCACCATTAGATTTTCTTTTCAGTATACTCTTTGGAGGAATTCTACGCTTTTTCCTAGTCTGTTTGGACTGTTTTTCTGTTCGCCTAGCATCAGGCCCACAAAAGTACTTCTTATGAATTAACAGTTTACGTCCATACAAATATTTTCCACAGTATTCGCACTTTTCCCTGGGTGGCATCACATATCTTCTGTATTCAGCCTCAACAATTGAGTATGTCGTGATAACAAAATCATACTCATACAAATGTTCTGCCAGCTTCGTTCTTTTTGCTCCATGATAGATAAACACCTTGGTACTATTTGGTAATGTAAACTTTTCAATCTCATTCACCCATTGAGTGACAGCAACCACAGGACAGACTACAAGGGTTGGTTTGGCTCCAGTCTCAGTGGGTAAACCTGAAGATGATGAGCTTCCACTGAACTCGAACATTTTCCTGTTCCTTTCTCGTTTTGCAAGAACAAGAGCAATTGCTTGAATGGTCTTCCCCATTCCCATCTCATCTGCAAGAATCCCTCCTCTGGTTGCAGAATCTTCTTGTTTCAAAGCCCAAGACAGCCATTCTTTTTGGTACCTTAACAAAGAGATGGTCAGGTCTGAAGATCCCTCATCAGTTTCCTCGAGACGCTCATGTTGATTATCCAACTCAACAGCTTCTGTCATGTTCTCATCAATCCATTTCTGATCCTCTTCTTCCCAGATTTCCCACATCAACAATGGCTTTGAGTTTTTGCTACCTCTTCTTCTATAAGGCTTCTTTCTTTTAGGTCTAGGAAGTTCTTGTTGTTGGTAAGCCAGATGGTATTCATCATGGGGTTCTTGATCAATCTGCCTTCCTTGGGGAACTGCATATACATAAAAATCAATGTGCAGTGGACGAATAAATAAAGGGAGAAAATGCGAATAAAAGCAGAGGAAGCAAAAGTACCTTCATCTTTGAAGTCGTCCTGGTCAGAATAACGGTCTGTGTGAAGTAGAGTCAAGGTAAAATTATACAGAGTAACGCTCAAGAAGGGGGGAAAAAGAATCAGAAAGTACCTTCTTTGCAGCTGGCGTTGTAGTCCGAAGATTCTTCAAAAGATACTGCGTTATCTTTTATAAAAGAAATAATGAAAACATATTCCAAGTAATGCGGCTCAAGAATAGTGTAAAAAGGCATAGAAAGACCAAAAATACCTTCATATGAGGAGCCGTTGCCGTCGGAGTCTGAAGCTGAAGCTGATACAGGAATATCCTCCTCCGTATTATCTGCTCCAAAGCAGGAAAGGCCAAATGACACGGCAATTTCATTCAATCTCTTAGTAACCAATAAGCAAAGTTTAGAAAATGAACGAGCCTAGAGAACTCACCAGTGTTGGAGGCTTTCTTGGTTAAGGAGAAACGAGATCTGAGCTCCATCAGGGATGATGCTTGATAGAGATTTTGTGCTTATGATGTTAGGGCTAGATGAGAATCGATTTTGACAAAAAGGAATGGACTGAGCGAGTGTGGTGGTTCAGTTCACTTTAAAGGGGTAAAGTGGTAACTGTACTAGCAAAACGGCGGGAAACAAGAGAGGACGTTAACCCACGACGCGTGTTTGCATTGCAGTGGTTCTTTGCCTTGCGGCAGTGATTCAGTGTGGTAGTCTCTTGGATATGTGATTAAATCAAAGGCCTAGTAGAGTGGGCCCATTTGATTTGGTCCGAATGAGAAGTGTGCAATATAACCATTTCAGTTTGTAAGCCTTTCACCATCCGAACCTAAGCCAATTTTTATCTTTTTTAATTAAATTTTATTCACATATTTGTACATTACATAAATACTTTTAGATTATCTATTATTAATATATTATGTTCATATTATATTTATTATTAGATAATTATTGTTAATTTTATATTTTATCAATTACATGTTATTAAAAATTAATAAATATTGATTCAATATTTTATTTGCAACCTATTAATTTTATTTAAAAAATAAATTTTATTAAGTTAATATTAATTATTCACCATATATAATATCATTTTACACTTAATTGTATTCAAGCTTATCAACCTTTTATACAATATATAATTATTTATTATAAGGCTAACCTCCTTTCATACTCACTACGAACATATAAATATATTTAAGACATAATTTAGTATTGTAAAATCAAAATTATATTTCTAGAAAATGATAATTACTAATTGAATATATTTTTTAGAACAATTGATAATAAACTATTATAAACAAAAGTAAAAATTAAGTAACATATTTAAGTTATTATATTAGTCAAAATAATAATTGTATATTATATAAATTAATTATCAAAATTAAAAATATTGAAATAGTATTATTATTTATTAGAACGGTACAGAACACTGTAAATCTTACTACTTATTGGAGATACTTTAGAATTTTATGCACTGGTTGATGGATACTATGTACATGACAGGCTGGAAGTTATTACAATTAATCAATATACAAGAATGGTGAAATTTATGTTGGATCAGAAACAGAAATAAAGAGTACATTCAGAATGTAGAAAGACGTACATTACATTTGATTTCCTAGTTACATATCCAAAAACATTTTATTAGACAACGGAGATGCCTGTGGCAATTGTTAAAAGGGAAACAAGAACTCTTTAACGTAAATGTTTTACACTTGGAAGTGAAGTTATAGAGAGATCATTTGCCGCCTCCACCGCCGCTGCCGCTGCCGCTACCAACACCAACTCCATGGCCAGCACCAGTGCCTACTCCAACTCCTATGCCAACCCCAATCCCTACACCAAATCCTCCACCACGCCCACCACCTCCACCAAGTCCTCCACCAGCACCACCTCCTCCTCCAAGTCCTCCACCAGCACCACCTCCGACACCTGCTCCACCACCGAAACCACTTCCATGCCCTGAACCTCCACCTAAACCACCACCCCCACCTCCACCTCCACCTCCACCACCTCCTCCTGCACCTCCTCCAACCCCACCCCCTACTCCACCTCCAGCTCCAAAGCCTCCNNNNCTCCCTGAACCCCCGCCACCTCCACCACCTCCTCCACTACCCCCACCTCCACCACCTCCAATGCCGCCTCCAGCTCCTCCTCCAACTCCTCCCCCAGCACCAAACCCTCCACCATGACCTGATCCACCCCCATCGCCACCTCCACCTCCACCACCAAAACCACCACCTCCGCCAACACCTCCTCCAGCTCCAGCTCCACCACCCACTCCTCCTCCAGCTCCAAAACCACCACCACGACCGGATCCACCCCCTACACCACCTCCACCTCCACCACCAAAGCCACCGCCGCCCCCTACCCCTCCTCCCGCCCCCCCCCC
>JANTNU010000235.1:46245288-46255878 GCA_024752395.1 Erythroxylum havanense
TGTAACCTCATGCTTTTTGCTCACTCATTCAACGTTTTGTTCATCCTTTCAGCCCTCTCATTCTGTCTTGCCTTGTCAGGAACTGTCCTGGTCCACCTAATTCCCTCATCAACACAAAACTTCTTGAATTATGTAGAATCATACTCTTCACCATTATCAGACCTTAAGCATTTAATCTTCAACCCAGTCTGATTTTCAACTTCAACCTTCCATGTTTTAAAGATAATAAACACATCTGACTTATATTTTAGAAAGTCAACCTATACCTTCCTGTTGAAGTCGCCAATGAAGGTGATGTAGTATCTCGAACCACCAAGATAGGAGACTGGAGATGGCCCGCACACATCTATGTGTACTAGTTCTAACCGTTCTGCATTTGGTTGTCTGCTAGCCTTTGTGAAACTGAACCGTTTCTGCTTTCCCAGAACACAACTCTCACAAAAACCCAAATGAACATATTTCAAACCTTGTAGATACCCCTTTGAAGCTAGCATCTTCATCCCCTCCTAACTCATATGTCCTAGTCTGTTATGCCACAAACTCGAGCTAGATGTACTATCAAATACAGCAACCATCTTCGAACACCTTGTGGTATTGTATAAAGTTTCAGATTTTGTGCCACGTGCTATCACCATAGCTTCCTTCACAATTTTTTAGGAGCTCTCCCCGAACACTGTCCTGTAACTCGTGCTATCCAACTGACCAATAGAAATTAGATTATTCTTCAAATCAGGAATCTATCTGACATCCTGCAGCTTCCATCTACTTCTACCTGAGGTTTGCATACACACATCCCCTTTTTCAGCAATCTCCAAGGCTTTGTTATCAGCAAGATACATCTTCCCAAACTTTCTAGACATGAAATTATGGAATATATCTTTGCTCGGAGAAGAGTGGAATGATGTACCGGAATCAAATATCCAAGAGTCAATTAAGCTATCCACACTAAGAATTAAGGCGTCACCAATGTCTTCCGCAGAACATACAAAATCATCATCTTCATGTGACTTATTGTTTTTCTGACCTTTCTTCTTCTTACGTTTAGGGTAGCCCTTCTTGAAGTGTCTTTTTTCACCACAATCCCAATAAGTGACCTCCTTCCTGCTTTGAGATTTTTCCCGCCCTTTTGATTTCGATCGACCATATTTATTATGGCCTCCATTCGACTTACTCCTGCCCCTTCCCTTGACACTGAGTGCATTACCAAACGAATCTCCGATTTCTCTTTTGCGAATGCTCTCACTCAAGACAATATCTTGAACTTCATCAAACCTTAGCTTCTCAGACTCACGCGAATTGTTAATTGCGGAAACGATAATATCTTGCTACTCGGGTAAAAAGGATATCAAAATTAGGGCTCTAATCTCATCATCAAAATTAATATCAATAGAGCTCAATTAACTGATAATCATATTAAATTCGTTAATATGATCTGTTACAGATCCACTTTCAGATATCTCCAGATTGAACAAGCGACGCATCAAATATACCTTATTGATAGTCAACGGTTTTTCGTACATGTTAGACAGCACCTTCAGTACTGCTGCAGTCGTTGTCTCCTTAACGATGTTGAAGGCAACATTTCTCGTTAATGACAAACGAATCAACCCTAGCGTCTGCAGATCTTTCAGATCCCAAACCTCCTGTCTCATAGTTTTTGGCTTCTCCCTTATAAGAGTTCATGGAGGTTTTTCTGATACAGATAATCTTCCATCTGCATCTTTCAGAAATCAAAATCGTTTCCATAAAATTTCTCAATTTGAAACTTCGCACTTTCCATCTTTTCATATTGTTGTGATACGAACCAATCTCTGATACTAGTTGTTATGGACGATCAATCACAATAATCAAAGAACAATGCGAAAAATAAACGAACACATAAATTTACGTGATTTACCAAAAAATGGCTATGTTCACGGGCGGCTAGAGTTTTTTATTCACTGTGAATTGTTTACAATGATACGATACACTAGGAAAATATAATATAAAAGACATAACGAACGTGGGCCTGATGTAAAATCCAGAATAGTTTATCAAGCTCCATATCTCAACATTTTGTGTATCATATTTTACCATTTACTGGGCTATGCATGTAAAAACCGGTGATATTGAAATCGAGTAAACTGAAAAAGAAAACAAAAGTGAAGAAGCTCCAAGTTGTCGTGAGAACCATTTAGAGTATCATTAGATATGTGTGCAAGTGGCTAGGCAGATTGAGATCTACGTATATTGCCAAATTTAGTAACCAAATATTGAGAGGAAACGAATCCTAGAGGCATATATAGATCTCTTATGAAGAACTGATCGACAGAGTATTCAAAAGTAGTATACGAGGAAATTAGATTATATGCTCTCTTATCTAACATAACATCCTTTGCTCCGTGAACTACATACAAGTGCACGTCTTTCGCTTAGCACCCACGTCGTATTCTATATCCATCTAGACTACAGGCTTGGAGCCCAAGAAATCCGTGGCCCAAGAAAGGACCCAGATTTGAGGCAACATCAATGTTGCCATCCGTATGTTTTTGGGAGTAACGTGGTGCTTGGATTGGATATCAGAATGTGGTTATTGATCAATCGTAAGCCACCTAAGATTTAGGATCATATCACCGTCAAGCAGTCACATAAACATAACAGTACTGCTTCCTTAGTCAAAAACGGAGGACTGAGGAGGCTGTTTTGTCTTATTGTTTAGCAGCACATAGATATGGCAGGAACAGTACATGGAGAAAGACAAGCATAACTATCCAACTATGTCCCGTCAAATCTGAAAACTTTGTCTCACCGTCGGACCATTCACATATCGCAGATCTAGTCGATGAATTGAGGTAGCTTTCAGAGAGACAGACGCCAACGTTGAATAATGATTCATAATTGGGAAAGAGATATACCTTTATACCAAACAAAAAGAAGGTTAATTATCTCTTTTATTATATATAAATTTCCCATTAAATATAAATTTATGTTTAATTTCATAATTATTTATAAGATTTTTGTAATTATCAAAATCAATCATCACTCTTGCCTTGTTCAGCCCTCAAATCTTCTGTGCCAGTAATACTGGTCCTATTTTATGTCACTCCATCCTAATCACCTATTTATATAGGACTCACATAAATGAGTGACTAAGATGGAATGACATAAGATAAAGCTAGCGTTGTTGGCACAGAAGATCAGATCTCCAGGACAGATTCTCTGTCCCTTTTTATCCGATATCTCCTATCTCCTTTTGATCTCAACCATTCAATATATTGTACCAGATAGTTGAGATTAAAAGGGGATAAAATAGGTTAAGGGCACAGAAGATGTACCCTTTGAACAATGCCGCAATCATAGTAGCCGTGTTTAGCTTTTCAAAGCTACGGCAAATTTCAATGATATGACAGCTTATCACTGAACATAGACTCCAAGATGTTGAAAAGTCTCATGAGTTGCATGTTAGGTGTTTGGCAAATCACCTAACTAAAAGCTGGGGAGCACCGACTAATTTAATACAAGATACAATCATTCATGCCTCAATTTTCGTCCACATTACTTTTTGAAGAGACTAAATCTACTTCACATCAATCATTCCCTTCACCCCGTGGAAATGGAATCAACCATCTTTGAAATGATCGACTAGAACTAAAAGCAAACCACTAGTTAACGTCATCTACTACAGAATTTTAAAAGAAGTTACACTTCCACCTGATCGTAGCCCTATTCCGGGTAATAGGGACACAGCTTGTTATAAGAAGACTTGGGTTTGGTCTCCGAACCAGCCTCCTGCAACATCTTAACCACCCTCCTCATTGATGGTCGGCTAACAGGAAGTGAGACTGTGCACTGGAGGCCAACATTCAGAACCCGGGAAATTTCATCTTTGTGTACACTGTCAAGTTTGGGGTCTATTACACTGTCCGCTCCTTTCTGGTCTACTGTGGTGCAAACCCATTTGACCAAGTCTTTTTCTCCAAATTCTGGATCTACTGGTTGTCTGCCTGTAACCAACTCCAATATCACCACTCCGAAACTGTAAATGTCACTCTTCTCGTTCACTCGAAGGGTATAAGCATACTCTGCAACAAGAAAAAGACCAGATAAAACTTAATCCATACCAAGTATTTTTGCATGTAATGTGGACAAATTTAGTGAAAAGTAACATAAGTACGTGATTTACCAGGTGCAATATATCCACAGGAACCTGCGACCACAGACATGGACTCTGTACCCTTGTCCACTCGCTGAACAACTTTAGCAACACCAAAATCGGAAACTTTAGCACAAAACTCTGCATCTAACAAAATGTTGTTGGATTTCACATCTCGATGTACGATGGGAGGATCGCAGTCATGGTGCAAATAAGAGAGACCCTCTGCGGCATCTAATGCAATCGTGTACCTGATCGGCCAATCCAACAAACCTCTCTTCCTACTGTGCAACAAATCCCCCAAGCTCCCATTGGGCATGTATTCATAAACTAGAAGCTTGCAATCACCAGTGCTGCAACAACACCATAATTTTACTATGTTTTTGTGCCTGATTTTTCCCAAAGTCTCAACTTCCATTTCAAATTCATCCTTTTCAGAGTGAACACTATCATTATCTTTCCTTGTCCCCCTACTCAGTTTCTTAACTGCCACCATCCCACCACCACTGAGCAAAACCTTATAGACTTTACCAGAAGATCCAATTCCAATCACATTTTCTTCTTTCAGGCAATCCCCTATTTCGAACTCACTAAACCCCAGCTTGTGGAATGATCTCCACTTAGACATAGCAGTCCTTTTTGTATCGTTTCTCTTCGAAGCCCTGTACTGGAAGCAGAACCAAGCTAACCCAAAGATAAGAACTAAGCCAGCCAGTAAAAAAATCGTTACAAGAATCCAAGAATGCGGCAGCTTCTTAGAATCACCTATGTTCGGACACAGACCCTTCAGATCACCACACAGACCAGGATTTCCCATGAAACTACTAGTGTAAATATCATTTGCGTATAGAGGAGGGAGCTCCCCAGAAAGCCTATTGTTCGACAAGTTCAACACGTTGAGCTTCAATTGCTGCATTTCTAATGGAATTTTCCCAGAGAAGAAATTCCTTGACAGATCCAGATAGTTTAGCACTGGCAATCTACCAATCTCACTCGGGATCGAACCAGATAGTTTATTGTTTGACAAATCAAGCTCATTTAGACTCTGCCAACTTTGAATTCCTTCAGGAAACCCACCAGATAAATCATTGTCGCTAAGAACAAGTTTAGTCAGCGAATCTAATTTCACCAAAGTCCTAGGTATTTCCCCTGTGAACAGATTACCACTCGCCGAAAATTCCTTCAAGTTGCCTAAAAACCCAATCTCCATTGGTATATATCCAGAAAACAGATTCTTTGAAATCTTCAGGACTGAGAGATTGTAAGCAGAAGAGATTCTATCAGAAACTTTCCCAGAAAGGGAGTTCTCGTCAAGTTCAAGCAAGTATACTCTTGGAAGCCCCCACAATTCATCAGGAACAGTCCCATTAAGCTTGTTGTTCCTTAATCGAATCCGTCCTAAACTGTTGCACTTCACCAGACTTTCTGGGATTTCCCCGGAAAACGAATTGTAAATCAAAATAAGGTCTTCTAATTCCCCTTTCGCACATAAATTCTGTGGCATCTCGCCAGAGAACCCATTGTACGAAACGTCCAGCAGCCTCAACGGCGAGTTCATGCCGAGTTGACTTGGCAGCAAACCTCTAAGTTTGTTATTAAACAACATAAGCTGGTACAAGTTGGGAGATTTCGCTATAATCTCCGGTAAAGTCCCTTCAAATCTGTTTTCAAACAGGTTCAGCGACTCTAATGGCAACGCGCACAACTCGTCAGGAATCGTTCCGGTTAACTCGTTTGTGGACACGTCGAATCTTCTCAGCGCCGTCATGTTTGAAAAACCGACACTTGGTAACTCTCCGGACAAGTTGTTATCGTAAAGTTCAATCTGAATTACACTATTGAGGTCGGTGAGCGAACGAGGGATTGACCCATTGAGACTGTTTCCCGACAAATCCAAATTCTGCAGCCGACTCAATCCGCTTAGAACGTTCCCTGGAATTGATCCCACAAGATTACATGAAGTGAGCCAAAGTTTCTCAAGGTTTGTCAAGTTGGCAAATTGGGTTGGAATAACACTCGGAGAGAACGGATTATACGCCAAAGACAGCTCCTTCAGACTCGATACATTACCCAGTTGACTCGGTATCGTCCCATTGAGTAAGTTACCAGCAAGTGAAAGCGACTCGAGTCGTCGGAATTTTCCAAACTCCGAAGGAATATCACCACTGAAATTGTTTCCCGCCAAGTTTAGGCTCCGGAGATTCGGCAACTCAACGAGTGAACCCGGAATGGGACCAAGCAAGAGATTCCACATCAAGTTCAAATCTTCAAGCGCACGACACATGGAAATATCAGAAGGAAGAGAGGAGTTGATGGAGTTGTTGAAGAAGGAGATGGAAGAGAGGGAAGAGAGACGGCAGAGGTATGTAGGGAAAGGTCCGGCGAGTTGAGAGTCAGGGAGGTCGATGGAGATGACACGGCGAGTGACGGGGTGGCAGCGGACGCCGTACCAACCGGCGCAAGGGGTGTCGTCCCGGTCGTTCCAGGAGGAGAGGACGCGATTTGGGTCGGAGAGACCGAGTTTGACTTGCTGGAGGTACAGACCTTCTTGGTTTAGAGGAGTGGTGGAGAGTGGAAGAGAGAGAAAGAAGAGGGAAATAAGAACAAACATTTTTGCTTTCCTTGTTCTTTCTTGCACTGCACCAGACACTAGGCAAGGAAGGAGGAGAAGGAAAGCGAGTCCAAGGCAAGGAAGAAGGATTCTTCCAATGTCTGGAATTGGAATTGTGAAATGTGAAAAGAAAAATGGGACCCATGTAATTGACACGTGCGGCTGTGCATTTAGTCAACCAGAGTCAGTAAGAATAGTTAGAATGACAGGACAGGCTTTGGTTATGTTCTGACTTCTGACGCTCTTGGCCTTTGGACAGGACACGAGCGTTCTTCTTGTCTTTGAATGTGGAATACGCACATGATGAAGAAAAGGAATGTGTAGGTTTTATAAAATTAAGAGGAGCATGAGGTTTGAGAAATTAAAAGCTTAAAAACAAGGCTACTATTTTATATAAGTAAATTTTATAGTGAATATAAAAGGATATTGACTTTACGTTAAATAAGTATGTTTAAAGAGGAAGTTAAAGCACTTCAATATAGTTAAATTTTATATAATTTTATATATTATGAATGTTACATTAATTTTTAATTTTTATTAAATTAAATTAATTATTTAAATAATCATATTCAGATATAAATTGTAATTTTAAATTAAGTTAATACATTTGAAACTAAAAGCACTTATCTTTTTACTCATATTTATAATATATATTAATAAGTTGTAATTATCTTGTTTCAAATTTCTTATCAAATTCTCTCTTAAAATATTATAAGAAATTGAAATAATATCATTTAATTTTTTAATAATTTATAATTAATATAAATATTTTTTTCAATAATTATGTAATAAAAATATGAGGAAAGAAATCAAAGAATTATTAAAATAACTATTTGAATACTTTTCGGTTGCGGTAAAAGGGTCACTTTTGATCATAAGTTTTATATCATTTGACAAGTTTGAACCAAACATTCCGAAATGAACAATTCTAACCATAACATTTGAAAAACGTTAAAGTATGACCTTACCATAACAAAAAATTCAGAGGCATATGTTAAGTGCTAAGTCAGTACTGATCTAGCACTTGTAAAATATTTTTTTATTAAACTGAGTAGATCTCAATGCCACGTCAGTGCTGACGCGGCAAGGTGAGACCCATTTCTTTAAAATATATATTAAAAATTAATTTCTAATAAATGTGGGACCAGCTTTGTAATTTAATTTATTTATAATTTTCTCTCTTAATTTCAAACTTCCTTTGTTGATTTTCGCATCTGCTTATTGTTTGAAGTAGTGATGGCTCAGAATAAGTGAGGATGACGTGATGTTGAAGGAATAAGGAGTTTACTAATCTGTAATTAGCAGTTAGTTAGTTGGTTAGTGACAGTTATTGTGTATAAAGTCGCAAGTATGAATGTACGTAACACACATGCAATATAACAATTCTCTTATATACACAGTATCTTGATATCTCTCAAAGCACTCTCTTCTTTCTTTTCTTGTTAAGTTTTCTTTAATCCTTTCTTGCTAACTAACTCATCAGTTCCCTACTGGAACTGATCAAATAAACCTCATGTGTGATAGATAACAACTACAATTGGTATCAGAGCATTTCTTTATTGAGGGACATGTGAGTGTGTGATTGTGTGAAGGAGCTTTCTTGAAGATCCAACATTGGTGATTATTCCTGGAGTACTGTGATTTAGAGAAGTTCATCAAAGATGGCTGAGAATTTATCTCAAGGCCTGCAGCCTCCAGTGTTTAATGGTGAAGAATATGCAGTCTGGGCAATCAAAATAGAAGTGTACATGTAAGGACAGGATCTTTGGAAACCTGTTGAAGGTGACTACATCATTGAGGTGCCTGCGGAGGATGCGACCATACCTCAACTGAGGTGGTTGAGGGAAAGGATCACCAAGAAAGCTCGAGCCCGATCTTGGTTGTATCAAGCGTTAGCTCCCTCCATCTTTACAAGAATTATGAAGATGGATTCAACAAAGAAAATATGGGATTTATTGAAGGAAGAATAATAGGGAGATGAAAGAGTTAAGCACATGAAAGTGCTCAACTTTATGAGAGAGTTTGATAGACTCCAAATGAAAGATGGTGAGTCTATCAAGGTTTATGCGAATAAACTGTGCCAGCTAGCTGATCAGATCAGGCTTCTTGATGTGGAATTTAAAGATGAAGGAATTGTCCAAAAGTTGTTGATTTTAGTTCCAGAGAAGTATAAAGCAACTATTGCTTCGCTGGAGAATTTGAAAGATATGTCCAATATTAAGTTGGCTGAAGCTGTAAGTGCTCTGCAAGCACAGGAGCAGAGACATCTGATGAGGAAGGGTGATACTTCTGAGGGTGCTTATAAAGCATCCATAAAAAATGCAGATCAAGAGAAGTCTAAGAAGAAGTGGTCGAAGGGAGGTTCCAAGGCACAGAAAAATCAGAATCATCAAAAGGGTCAATCTAAGACGCAATTTGGTGATAAAAATGCAAAGTACAACCCATGCCCTCATTGTGGTAAGTCAAATCATTTGACTTACAGATGTTGGAAGAGACCTGATGTAATTTGTAGGAAATGTAATCAGAAGGGCTATATGGAGGTAATTTGTAAGAATCAGTCTAGACACTCCTCTGCGGAAGCTCAAGTCATCAAAGAAGAAGAACAACTTTTTGTTGTTACTTGTGATCTGATGGAGTCACCCTCAACAAAGTGGATCATAGACAGTGGTTGTACAAGTCACATGTCTTCCAATCTTAGTATGTTTACGTAGCTGGATAGATCTTTCCATGCAAATGTCAAGCTTGGTGATGGTTAGTGCATTTCAGTGGAAGGGAAAGGAGTAGTTGAGATTTGTACCAGAGAAGGTCTTAGCACAATTTCAGAGATGTCCCTTTTGTACCTAAGATTCACTATGATCTTCTCAGTGTTGCAAAACTTATTGAAAAAGGGTTTAAAGTGTTCTTTGAAAATGATGAGTGTAGAATCATAGATTCAACTGGAAAGGAGATTCTCAAAGTTAAAGTGAAAAATAAGTGTTTTCTCTGAAAATGGAAGATGTTCAACAGATTGCAATGGTTAGTAATGCTCAAATGATAGATCTTTGGCACAAGAGATTAGGACATTTTCACATAAGAGGGCTTGAAGAAATGGCACAAAAGAAGATGGTAGATGACCTTCCTGCAGAGCTGAGTGATGGATCTCAGTGTACAACATACTTTAAGGGGAAGCAAGCTCGACTCCCATTTCCTAGATCATCTTGGAGAGCTACTGAAACACTACAATTGATTCACATGGATGTGTGTGGACCAATGCTTGAAGAATCCTTGAATGGCAGCAGGTATTTTTTTTAATGATTGATGATTACTCTATATTCTCTTGGCTTTTTAAAAGCAAGGGAGAAGTAGTTGACATCTTCAGAAATTTTAAGAATCTGGTAGAAAATCAGTGTAGAAGGAAAATCAAGTCAGTAAGAATTGACAATGGAGGAGAGTTTACTTCAGAGAAATTTGAGCTATTGTGCAGGGAAGCTGGGATTAAGCATCAACTGACAACATCTTACAACCCTCAACAAAATGGCGTGGTGAAGAGAAGAAATAGGACAGTCATGGAAATGGTGAGATGTATGTTAGAGGAGAAGGGACTTCCCAAGAAGTTTTCGGCAGAAGCTGCACACACAACCTGTTTTCTGCTGAATAGGCTCTATACCAGGGTTCTTGATGGGAAGACATCATATGAAATGTGGTGTGGGGTGAAGCCTAAACTCAAGAATCTCAAGATCTTAAGCCTATGCTATTCTCATGTTCCACAAGTCAGAAAAGGAAAATTGGATAGCAAGAGTGAACTTGCTATGTTTGTGGGATATTCAGAAGTTACAAAAGGGTACAGAGTCTATTTCCCTTATCTGAA
>JANTNU010000235.1:46285007-46305612 GCA_024752395.1 Erythroxylum havanense
TACAGATTTCCATGTATCTTAGGAAATCTGATACTTAGTATAGAAACTTGTATATATACTGAATATAGCTGTAACCTGCGGGTAATGTGAATGAAATTGTTTTCTTCACTGCTAATATTTCACAAATATTATAGTTGATGATTTTTGAGAAATTTATATATTGGGAATAATCAAACTATGGGGAACATTTGGAGATAAATTTAAAGCCCAGGGCAATTCAATTAAACCACAAACTGCCTCCATGATATCAACCCAAAAAGAATTAGGTTCTAATTTCTGATAGTGTCAAGCAAGATCACAGAATCACAGGTGTCCCATTACATAAAAGTAACATGCGTCAAAATATCAACATGCAATCTGAGTCGCTAAATTATTGCAAAATATAACTGAGCTCCCTTTAGAACTTGACCAAGGGTAATATTGAAGGCATAAAAGCTTGATACACTATCAAATACTTCCAAGTAATTGAAGTTCACAAGCATGATGAGCAATTAGAATGAATCTGGAATGATTTCAATCAAATCACAGTAAAAGGAACCTACAAGGAACAGAGGTCCTCACCAAACCACCGTAGTCATCAAAAACAGCTGCAGAAAATGTTCTGATTTCTGCATCAACAACAGTATCATCAGCACCACTGGGCACATTAGGATCTGCCAACTTTAATGCAAACCTTCTTGGAGGTCTTTTGCAACCACTCCGAACAATAAAAGTCCCTAACTCATTTCCAACTGTCCAAATGCTAAATGATTCTGAAGTAAACTTGGCATCAGTTGTGTCCCATACACTTTCCTCCAAGAACTGATCCCCAACTACCATATCAGTGCGCATGCATCTTAACCTACTGAAATCATATTGCTTTGGTGAACCCTTGCATGCCACACAACCCAATGAAACAAAGCCAGGAGGGGCTTGAGGCATCCAGAAGGAGATATTCTCCATTCCCCTTTGTCTCTTAATTTGTCCAACAAGTTGGTAATCTAGAGGAGGTCTGAAGAGTTCCTCATCACGAGTATCATGAAGGACAACACAAGTATTTGGAGGTTCATACCTATATTTTAAAATGTTTGCAAAGGTTAGTTTTCTTTGCCTTCGGGATAAGGATATAACTACAATAGTTAAGCACCACATACCCTCTAACAGCAATATCACCTAAAAACACCATTCCTTGAGGGACTACTGGACGCCATATCGATATTTTCTTCCTTGAATTTGAAGCCCGGTTCCACCAGATCAACTGAAAGCTAGCAACAGCCTCAAAACGTCGACCAGAGCTTATAGTTGTAGATCTTTCTGATTGCACCACATCAACATGACTAGAAGGAGAACCTACATCAATATCTCTGGATAATGCTGGAGGAGATTCCTGGAACCTAAATTTGACATGGCGCAATTCATACGCTTTAGCTGTTAAGCTTAGAGTCAGATGATCAGATGGCAAAAAGGTACCAACAGAATTGTCCACACGCCAAAAGCCCACCACCGAAGAGTGTCTGAAGTATAACAAGATGAGAAAATTGTCATATGTAATTTTTTAGGTTTACATCATTCCACCAAAAAGTAAAAGGGCAGATATGTACATGAGATGACTAAATGAAACAAGACCAACTGTTTGAAAGCTAAGACAGCCAAACACATAACAACTGGAAATTAGAAAATGCGAATTCAGCACAGCTAAATAAGGACAAAGGGCAAGAAATTGATAAGCAACACTCAACTGTTAAGGGCAGAAAGTAAGAAAAATGGTTCCTAAAGTAAGATCCACTATCATTCAATCATTCCACAATTTACTGAGTAAATTTCTAGGAAGTTGCTTCCCAAGGACAATAAGATTGTTGTAACCAGTAAATATCCCAAAATAGTTCCACTTTTAGGCCTGCAAATGACTAGGAAAGACATGAATTTCAAATAAAATGCCTTTGAAAAATGAGTTCAATAAATTGCCAATAGACTCTACATATGAATTGAGATGTATTCATACATCCACATGAATTCAGGCATATTTCTATTTGTTATTGAGTGCATAATGTGTAATATGTTTATGGAAAAAGTAAATGATAGTCAGGAATCTCCACATACAGATCGTTAGAGGCAATGGTAATACAATCCCTCAAGGCAGATGGGGAAACTAAAGAAGCCAAAATGCAGAAGGTAGAAGATGGAGATGGTTGTGTTTTGCCCGGGGACACCACACAGCCCAATGCAACATATCCTCCAGGTGGCTCAGGGAACCAAACAGAACAATAGCTTCCTGCCTCATTATCAGAACTTTTCTCAGAAGACGAAGGTGGCCAGATTAGCTTAAAAGATTTGGGTCTTCTAACTCTAGCGAGATTGCTATTTACAGCAAGAACTCCTCGTGTGGGAGGCTTGTCCCTGCAGCATTGACGCAACAGTCAAGGGAAGTAACTACAAGTAGTATATCTTATTTAAAAAAACACAGTAGAGTTTTTACTGACAATGGGGTCAAACAGTCACCAAGAACTGCAAAACCAGGAGGTGCACGAGGTCTCCAAAAGGCGTATACTTGGTCATTGTACATATCTGCAAAATGCCAGAAATGGAATATATTAATGGCTTACTATTTCTGTATTTTGAATTTTGGATATAAAATTTGGAAAAGAATTGACTTTATAATGTACTTTTGATTGTGCCAACTTTGTCAAATTGAGAACAAGTAATTGTCATCTTCTTAGATGTCATCCTCAAAAATGCCAATATATCTTCCTCAACTGCTATAAACAATCTCAAGATGCTGAATGTGAAATTAACGTATATGTCTGAAACAGATAAATGTATGTTGGTCTTCCCGGAAGCATTTGAATACTTCACAGATGTATCAAAAGGCTCCAAAATCCTGATTCCATTACTCTCCATCATCAGACCAAGTGCATTTGCAGTCATTTCCATTGTATCACCTTTCAAGACAAGCCTGAAAGTGAAAAAATACATCACATGCATCTCCATCATTTTTCTTTCCCAAGCTTCTCCAAAACTAACCATTTTATGTGGTAAAATTTTGAAAAATCAAAGTCAATCTTCCTTCCACAAGACTTCATCTTGTCATGCCCATGGAATTGATTGATATATAAATTTGCAAACAACTGAACATATGGCTCAAACAAGCAATCCTCAAAGAATTTCCAATTCCTAATTATCAGTACAACAGCTTTTTGGGTCAAATATTCAGCATACAATGTGTAAGAAGTTATTGAATCAATGTAAAAAGGAGATGGGACTACAGCCTTCAACGACAATTACTATGGGTGACAATCGCTTTGCACTTTGTCAACTGAGGAGAAACAGCAATGAAAATATGAATTTATGAATCACAAACAAAATGAAATAGAAGTTTCAAATATGCAACAACAAATGATGATACTCATGATACTGCACCTGCTAAAAGATTATCTGATCATTCTTGGACCCTATTAACAACTAGTAGCCAGAACCTACGAAACTTATAAAATCTCGCTGTTGGAATTTGAATTTTAGGTTTGACATTTCAACTTAGGTCGTTGGAAATTTCTAGTTTGATATAGCTTGATTTTAGGGTCTGGTTGCTCGATATGAGGCTTCTTCGGTTGCTGGATATTCAGGTTTTAAGAGCTGGAATTTTGGTTAGGGTAAGGAACAAGGGAACCACTCCAAAAATCTAAGAATCACTCTTAGAAAAAAAAAAAACATACTTCTAATTGAAAACTCAAAATATAGAGAAATTTCAAGTTTTTTTACGATAAGACTGAGCATATATACATATATATATATATATAAGGAATTGTGGGGAAGAGAGAGAGAGAGATAGAGAGAATGGAACTCTTATTCTAGTAGTAAAGGAATTCCGAACTAAACTATCAAAAATAGAACTGAATCCTTTCTAATAAGAATGATTTATTCTTAAATCAGTTTAAGCATAACTAAGACAATATATCTAACTTATTATCACTTCCTATCTAATAAGGAAAACCTAATATGACTGTAAATGGATCTTCACCCTGAAATATAAAGTTGATGGATCACTAGAGAGATATAAAACATGGTTAGTTGCTAAAGATCCATTCCCTCTATCTCTCTCTCTCTCTCTCTCTCTCCCCCAGTGGTGGAGTGAGAGAGAGAGAGAGAGAGAGAGAGAGAGAATGGAACTCTTATTCTAGTAGTAAAGGAATTCCAAACTAAACTATCAAAAATAGAACTGAATCCTTTCTAATAAGAATGATTTATTCTTAAATCAGTTTAAGCATAACTAAGACAATATATCTAACTTATTATCACTTCCTATCTAATAAGGAAAACCTAATATGACTGTAAATGGATCTTCACCCTGAAATATAAAGTTGATGGATCACTAGAGAGATATAAAACATGGTTAGTTGCTAAACATCCATTCTCTCTATCTCTCTCTCAACTAAGACAATATATCTAACTTATTATCACTTCCTAGTTCCTATCTAATAAGGAAAACCTAATATGACTGTAAATGGATCCACACTAAAATATAAAGTTGATGGATCACTAGAGAGATATAAAACATGGTTTGTTGCTAAAGAGTACATATGGGGTCGGTTACCAAGAGACATTTGCTCCAATGACAAACATGAGTACTATAAGGATTTGTTATCCTTGGCAGCTCACTTCGACTTGCAACTTTTGCATATGATGTAAATGATGAAATTTACATGAATATCCCACCAGGCTTTGAAGAGGACACCGGTAATAAAGTTTGAAGGTTGAGAAAGGCTCTATATAGATTGAAACAATCTCTCAAAGCATGATTTGATAGATTAGCTAAAGTTATGGGGTATAAACAAAGTCGAGGTGATCACACTTTCTTCAACAAGCACACAGCCACAAGAGCAGTGATTGTAATTCTAGTGTATGTTAATGATATTATTGTGATTAGTGTTACAAATTATGTATCTATAGTTGTAGACTATATAGATTTGTAGACTATATAGATTATAGGCATGATTACAGGGATACCATTTAGTTCCTTGCCTAATTAGATATTGAACTGTCAGTATATATATGTACCTCCAGTCACTATATATAACACAATTGAAACATTCTACACTTGGCATTTCACAATTAGAAATGATGAAAAAGAAAAAGGAGAATTGAAGCAATGATCCATCAAGAATTTGAGATAAAGGATCTTGGGGAAATTGAACTACTTCTTTAGTATCGATCCGACATATTCCACAAAAAGGATCTCATATTATATTAGTATATGATTGTATTTCTTAATGGAGGCGGGAAAGATTGGTTGCAAATTAGTCTCTACTCGCCAAAATAGCATACTCAGTGAATATAGTTAGCCAATTCATGCATGATCCAATAGAGCGACATCTACATGATATGTATAGCGTATGCATTACTTAAAAGTCAATCCAAGGAAAGGAATTATGTTTAGGAGGAATGATCATGTCGCCTTAAAAGCCTATACTAATGCAAAGTATACAAGATCTATGGTGAGCTGAATATCAATCACAAGTTACTGTACTTTCCTTGAGGGAATTTCGTGACTCGAATAAGCAAGAAACAACATGCTATGGCTAGATCATCAACATAATAAAATTTTAAAGCAATTGCTCGAGGCCTATGCAAGTTGTTGTAACTAAAAATTATTCTATATGACATGAAAGTTAAGTAGGAAGGTCCTATGAATCTTTATTGTGAGAAAAACATCAACCACCAATATTGCCCATAACCATATTCAACATGATAAGTCGAAGCATATTGAGATTGATAGACATTTCATCAAGGAAAAATCAGAAGGGCTCATATTCATGTGATGTTCTAATGAAAGGGCTAAACAATTCAAGTTTTCATGATATTATTTCCAAGTTAGAAATAGAAGACATCTATTCCTCAACTCGAGGGGGAGTAAAAGTTTTAGAAATAAATTTCTTGATATCCCAAATATTCTAACATCCTAGGAGATTGTTTCCGTTCTAGGGATTGTGAGACCTTAGAAGTTTAATTCCAATCCTAGTAAATGTTTCCTATTTTTCTCTTATAATAAGATGTATATAACCACGTAACTAAGAATCAATTGTAAGAAGACAAATTATTTTTCCTATTCTATTTTGTGCCAAAGTGGAATGCCTAGAATCTAACAACTGATGTAATACCATAATATTCGTGATACAGAGTTAAGTATGCCACATTAAAGGTAGGACTAATTCACATATCACTTGGTAATTCCAAAAGATAAGCACTAGCACCTATCTTCTTAAGGGTCTAATAAGGTCCAACACTTCTTGAATGAAACTTCCTATTTTTCTCTTATAATAAGATGTATAAAACCATGTAACTAAGAATCAATTGTAAGAAGACAAATTATTTTTCCTATTCTATTTTGTGCCAAAGTGGAATGCCTAGAATCTAACAACTGATGTAATACCATAATATTCGTGATACAGAGTTAAGTATGCCACATTAAAGGTAGGACTAATTCACATATCACTTGGTAATTCCAAAAGATAAGCACTAGCACCTATCTTCTTAAGGGTCTAATAAGGTCCAACACTTCCTGAATGAAACTTCTTATATTTTCCCTTTGGGAAACAATCTGGACAAATTCTTACAAAACCCCCCTTCACTGAATTCCACCAATCAACAATGTTGATCAACATGTTCTTCTTTATAAGTCAAGTTGCCAGTTATTATATTTGATCATAACTCGTCAAAGATATCCCTCATGCGCTATGCAAAACCTTCAACTTTAACACTAAATCTTTGTGTTTGTATTACAGGGAACCAATAGGTTTCCCTTATTGAATTCCCGAAACTATATCAAAAGACTCTTACCGATTAACCTATTTATAGAACCGTTGTATACAAATTCAGCTATAGAAAGAATGGAATTAAAATTATTCACATTGTCCCCAACCAAGCATCTTCAGAAGTCCCCCAAGCTTCCATTCATCAGCTCCCTTTACCCTTCAGTTTGGGATTGGAAATAACTTGAAATTTTAAGCTTAATGTTCAATGTTTTCTTGGAGTTCCCAAAACTAACTAATAAAGTTCATGTCGCAATCAGAGAAAATGAATAAAGCTAATTAAAATGCATCTTTGAGGCTGTAAATCCTTTTCATTGTTGGCTCCTTGTGGATTTCTACATTTAAGTCGTGTTTGTAATGAGATAAATTGTTGTTCAAATTCCATTCCTTGTCTAAGTGTTGTGAGTTGATCTTGGAGATCATCTTGGTAATGAAATCGTTAGCATTTTTTCGATAAATTCAGCTTAATCTCTTCCCAGCAACAATTGGTAGTTGGCCTATTTTTTGAGGTCTATCCTCTATCGATCTCCACCAGATTTTAGAATGTCCAACTAGCTTCATCTTTGCAAATTGGACTTTTCAATTTGACATGTTGTACCAATCAAAGAAATCTTCCATTGTTGTTATCCAATCCATGAAATAGATGCAGATCCATCTTTTCCACAAAATCAAGTACTTCAACACAAATATTTTTAGTAATATCATCAAGCATTTTATGTGTTTCAGCTCTATCATGGCCTATGAAGTCTCACATATGCTCTCCAGGTGTTATTGGTCGGTTTATTTGTCTTGAATCTCTCAGTTGGCATTGATTAGGATAACCCCACTCGTTGTTCTTGTATTTCACTTTCTCCACCCTTACTATCAAGTACATTTTGTTGTTTCATGTTATTTTTTAGACCATTTCTTGGAACACCTTGTGTTGAGGGTCACCAAAATCCAACTTATTAAAAATTTTCAGTAAGTACCTTATCTCACTCTTGGTCGCTAAGTAGTCTTCTATACGCCCTTTTGCTACATATTATCATTATGAACCAAAGCTCTTATACCAGATTGATGTGGGAAAGTTAAAGATACATCAAACTAGTACCTAGAACCTATAAAACTTATAAATTCTGGCTGCTGGAATATGAGTTTTAGATTCGGGATTTCAGCTTAGGAAGTTGGAATTTCAGGTTTGAAATAGCTGGAATTTTAGCATCTAATAGCTAGAAATTTACGCTAGAAGTTCAGGGTCTTGATTGGTGGAAATTCAGGCTATAAGTGTTGAAATTTTGGTAAGGTAAACAAGTAAGAGAGGATAAGGAACTGAGAATCACTTCTAGAATCAAAGAACCACTCTTAGAAGAAAACATCACAGTTTCTAACTAAGAACTCAAGTTTATTATTTAAAAAAATCAGGTTTTTATTATTGAAGAGCTAAGAACAAATAAATATAGAAAAATCTTAGAACCCTTATTCTAGTAGTAAAGGGATTTCCAACTAAGCAATCCAAAATAACATTGACTCTTAATTCTTTATTTTTAAATAAGTTTTAAGTCATAAAAAACCAGGACAATATATCTAACTTATTGTTACTTCCTACCCAATAACAAAAACCTAAGGTAAAGTAAACTTCAACCCTTGTTGCCACGCAACTTAAAACTTGTGGTTAAGTGACTTTCCTTCTTTTATTTCTTTTGTAAACTCTAAACTCTTTTGCATCAAGCAGTAAAGCCTTTATAACTTGGAGGTGGATCAGTAGTAAATATTCACTTTGTAAGAAGACATGGGCAAGAATACCGATTAAACCACTTTTGGACCTACAGGTTAAACTTTGAGACTCGATAGATTCTCTTCATTGATAAAATCACATAAATAACTGCTACTTTCATACTCCAACAAACACACATAATAATCACATAAAACATCTATAATGGACAGCAAGCTCTACGAAATTAAGTGCAGAATATCACAAACAAAGATGAAGAGACCTGGAAAAGGCATCCAGCTGTGCATGCAAAAGTTTATTAGAAAGAATAGGCGACACTCCCACATCTTTTGATGTACTGTAAAAGGTAAGCTCTGGACCAATAGCCTGCAAAGAAAGATACCAGTTACAGAGTACGACAAGGTAGTCTATATAACACCAAAGCACTGAATTGGATAGCATGGATATAGGGAAAAGAAAAATGACTCATATTACTCTACAATAGGAAATAAGGGGATTGGATTGGCCCTTCCGACAGTCATTTCTCTCAAATTACATTTGGAAATTAACTAAAATAACAAAAGATCACTAGCAACCCCACCGCCACAAATCAAAAGATAGGGTATATGAATTAACCACTAGGAACAAAAAGGCAGTGTTTCGCCTTTTCCACAAGTATCAATTTTTCAAGCATCGTCTAATATCAAAGTTCACACATGTATTAAAAATTATTGGTGGCCATACCCAATCTAAAACTTTCTGAGTTATTAAATCTCCTCTGATAAAGCTAGTCATAGAAATATATCACGGAATACCTTAGATTTTGCAATCAAGGTGTTGCCAAACAAAACATAAGGTTAGGATTAAATAATGTAGAAGAGAAAAATTGAAAGTAGAATGACTTGTTAATTTTATCCCATTATAATAGAGAGATAATATAATATTTATTTGACAACAATACTATTCTACATTGAAGATATTAGAGATTTAGAATTTATTATTGCAAAGATGAGCTTTAGTAGTATGTCAAAGTAAAAGAAAAAGAGATGAGAGAATAATATATACAGTCTTTATGTGATTTGACATTAAGGCTTATATTCACAAATAAAAAGATCAAAAGGGTACTAAGGCATATGTCATTCATTAAGTTTACCTTGTCTACATAATATAATATGTTTGAACAATACCTAAACTACTTCAATATAAGATGCATAGAGTGCATAATCATAATAATGCAATTGTAGAATATATAAAAGCATGATCAAGAATTTTGCAAAATAAATGCAAACAAGTATTTTCAAATTGTTATGACAAAGTAGTTAGTAGGGGTCATAAGTCCCATATTAGTAAGGAACTTATTTATGATTTGATTAGACATGTAAAAAAAGGTACTAAGAAGCTAAATCAATAATATAAAGTTTTTGTACCAAGCATTTACATGGTGTGAGAGCCATAACAATTGAAAGCTACTCAATATTTCAGGATAGGAGATAAATTAGTCGATATGCTCACTAAAGCTTTAGCCAAAATGAAGTATGGTATTTGTAATTAGCTAGACATAACCAATATTTACACTCCAACTTAAAGAAGTGTTAATAAGTTATAACCATACTGTTTATACATCAGAAATACAACATATAACTTTTTTTAGTTGTTAATTGGACCATACTGTTTATACAAATAACAACATATGACTTTTTTCCCAAAACTAAATATTAAAAAGCACATCCCTTTTCTACATACTTAACACATTTAGACATTAGTACGCAAACTTAGCATAGTAAAAGACACAAGAAGCACGACTAAAAGACTCAAAGTGATGTGGACATGCAACCCAATTAAAAGGATCATGCAATTTAATTCCTTTGTTTAACTTACATATTTTCTTTATTTAATGAAGAATCTTGTGTTTTAGATTTTCATTGTTTAATTAGGAATCCTATTAATTCAGTATTTTCCTTATTCAATTAGGAATCCTACGTTTTAATATTTTCCTTATTAAACTAGGAATCCTGCTAGGGTTTCTATTTATTGCCTGTAAATATGTAGTCTCTATTTCTTTTGAAAGACAGCCTTAATAAATTGTAATCTTTTATCTCAATTTGAGTTTACATTTCAGCATTATGAAAAATGTTTATCAAACCCTAGAGGCATAGTTGATTGCTAGCTTCATTTCACGATAATATTAAAGTGAAACACTCGCCCAATTTAATGGTACGTGCAATGATTCTTACGACAAACATCAGAGAACTGAGAGCCTGCAATTTGTCATCCAAGAGTAATAGCATTAAAAGTTTTGGAGTAATGATTGGATCTCAAATCCCAGCATATAGAATGATCCTTTAAAGAAATTAAAGATGGATTTGACGCTAGCTTTAGGTTCCAACAAAACTAGAATAACGGAAGGCCATATATCAAAGAAGCTCTAAGTAACATAAGATCAGCTTGAACTGTGCTGAACCAGCTAGGTTGCAGACAAAAATGATTTGATGAGAGAACTTCGACATAAGTATGCAAAACCTTAAAAGAACAATAGCATAGTACAAGCTTTACATTAGGCTGCAAATAGGAAGACCATCCAGTCTAACCCTAGTAGAAGGTGACTGGCATCACCCTAACTGATGCGATTTGAACACAACTTGCAAGTCAGCTAATAATTAATTCCTTGCACCAAAGCTAAAGAAATATCCTTGAAGAATTCTTCTGGTAAAATGACAACATAATAATTATAGAATCAAGATCAATGTTTTAACAGACAATTAAGCTTATCACATTAAAAACTTGATAACAATTGACATATATAAAGGAGGCAAAAACACACAAACTCATTTTTTATGGGCACACCGGACCACTCCTTTTCACTCAAAAAGGAAGATAGAGAAGTTTGATAAACTCTTGGAATGCTACTTGACAGCGCACTCTTAATTAAGTAAACAACTAAAGTAGACGAGAATAAGAATACTGACCTGTAACTCAAAGATTAACTCAGCAGATCTGTCAGCGGCAGCAGGATGAGATGGTAAGCGAAGAGCTCTATTCCTTGGGAAGTCTCGATTATTAGTTTCATAATCTCCCTCCAAAATAACATTATCGTCCCTTGAAGCTGAATACCCACTATTGCTTCCCAAAAGAACACAAGAATCCAGATATTGTCCATTCTGCATCAACAAAACTCAAGATGTAGACAGTTACTAGGAACCACAACTGTCTGTAACATGGATCTTTTGCACTCTAGACTGTATATATATTTATATAATGAAATCTCTTAATTTTTCAAAAAAAATTCAAGAAAATGTTTATCCATAGCTACATTAACCAAAAGAGTGAATAAATATGAAATTCAAAGAATACCTTGATAACAACATTTCTGAACCGCAATCTTTTTCCACTTCCCACATATATGATAGCCTCCTTGCTTGGTGCAGAGAGACCAAATCCCTGCCTATCCTTCAGATGCAGTATTCCACCATTCCCATCATAGATATAATGATCAAATCTTTCACTATCAGCTATGAGATATCTCAAAGGAGAAAGTGAGAATTCAGCAGAAGTTTGTATGTAGACTGACTCATCCAGAACAACTGCATCAAACTCATAAGATGATTTATTACTCTCCTCATCTGACAGCAGATTACCAACTGTTGGAACAAAAAATTCGACCACTGCCAGAAGAAAGTCTAGTGCAACAAGCAGTTGCGGTCTCTGGACGCACAGACAAATGACTGTTGAGTGTTGAAGAAACTTTGCATCAAGTATAAGCATGGTAGGAACTGGCCCACTCTCACTTTCTTTGATGATTTTTGCAACACTTCCCTCATGGGTTTCGTCATCATTTGAAGCATAAGATGGACTACAACCAATTGCTTCAGGCCTTCTTATAGCCAATCTATATTCTTCATCGATTCCAACACGATCATCAATTAGAGTAAAGCCCTTAAGTGTTGCCGAGAGAAAACCATCCCCATGGTTATTGGACTTATACAAGAGCCATGCACCACTGACCTGCACCACATCAGGTTTAAAACTACAAAGAAAAAACTGATGCAATCAACAGCAAATACTAAATCAACAACTAAATATTTACAAGAAACCTCAATCAGAGCCCAGATAAAGTAACTTTTGAAGAAAATTGATCCATGAGGGTAGTTTATGAGAGAAAAACGTAAATAGCTATTTTAACAAGACAGTATGGTAAACAGCACACAAGAAAATATTTAAGTTACATAGGAAAAGGAAATATGAGCACTACATATGATTCCAATCAATCAAACCAATGACTGATTGGTTGTACAAAGAAGGAAAAAGGAAGTTTCTGACCACATGGTTGAATGAAAAAACTAATATGAACAGATTAAACTTACCTGAATGGTAGCCAAAGACGCATCTTTTGTCAAGCCAGGATGTAAACACAACTGAACTAGATTGACTACAACTGAAACCTTCAGCGATATCCAGGCATCCACACTTTGGCTTTCAGATTCAATACCAACAGGATGCTGTGGATCAATAGATTCCACTGCACCACCATTAGAAGTCACAGAGTCATGGTTCAAAGGAGGCATCAGATGTGGAGTCTCAGAAATATTAGACAGTGCACATTCAGTGATAATTTGGTATTCACTGTTTGAGAGAGCTGCTTTTAGTTCCTGTATCTGAAATAATCACAATGGATACAATTGTAAAATCTAACGTCTTCACAAAATTGCATTTTTAGTATATTACATGATAGCCATGCAATACAGAAGGAATAACAAATAATCTTTCACAAAAGCACAAGCCTAAATGAACATAATGTCGCACCTTAATTGTAGCTTCTGTGTTTGGCACTTGACGCAAGAGATCTCGAAGTGACCTTTGTATGACAATAGAAATGCCCTTGACATCTTGAATTATGCTTTCACCCAATTCAGTCCCAGTACCAACATTCAAATTTATGTCCTCCACCTAAAAGTCATGTGAAAGATTTGCAAAGCAAATTCCTAAAATCCTAAACATTTATAATAAGTGAGACCTTGCCATTAATATATGCTGAAAATACTTAATTAATCAAGCCACCCACTCTTGGATATATTAATTAAAATGGACTTGCAAACTAAGTGTACCATTATTCTTACCTGAATTGTCAGTATTTCAAGATGAACAGCACCCATATCACTCTTACTTCCCTGAAGCCACTGAAAGGTGTTCCGCACAGTTATATGGACCACATCAAGCTTCAAGTAGCTGTCAAACAAATTTTAAAGTAGATTCATTAGGCAAATTAAGACCACTACTAGTATGCGCCAGAGTACACTGAAGTAACTGCACATAATATTACTGCCCACTCACTCAGGGCTGTCTGTTCTTCGAGGCATTAATATTATAGGTTTTGTAAGTGAAAGATCCAACTTAAAAGCAGGTGATCCTTCAATTTCGCTGGTGGTGAACCATTTCTCAGAATTTGTCACTTGATCTTGCAATTTGACAACACTCTTTGAGTTTTCAGGCACGAGACTCGTAAAGTAACTCACAACCTGAGCATTAAGCTTCAGACATGAAATAACAAGTGAAACAAAAATAGTAAAAATTATTCGTCATACCTCTTGAACAAAGCGATTTAAATATACTAGACGAACTTCTGAAAGCTGACCAAAAAGACTATATTCATATCCTTCATAGTCTTCATCATCAACATTAAATGAACTGAACACCAGCTGGATAATACAATTAGCATGTTAGTAAATACCCAGTTTAAGAGAATGACTTAAAGAGCACATAAAAGTATACCAAACTGTTAAAAGACACTTAAAATGCAGTAGATTAAGAATGCTATTAATAGCTCAAGAGGAGATCCTTATTCATTACATTGAAGCTCATTACAATGATCCAACCGATGTTAAATATGGATAGAAGACCACTATAAAGGAAAGAAGATTAGCTTACACTTTTTGGTAAAAAAATAACCAAGGAAAAAAGGAAGTTCACATATTACCTCAACAAAAGACTTGCCCCCTGGATTTCTCATGTCACAGATCCAAAAATATGAATGACTGCTAGAAAGACTATCATCACTAATTTTAAGATTTCCAAGGGAAGCTTTTATGCTAAAAGAGCTTGGGAACACCTTGTCAGATGAGAAAAAGTTTGTTAATACAGAGAAATCACATTGCAGGGAAAGAGAAAATGAACTGTAAAGTTGAAGGATAATAGAAAGAAACCCTTGAACCTTGATGTCCGCATAAAGATCATCCTGTGACAGAGTAGCCAGTTTAGTTTCATTTTCATTCATGACCATAATCTGAGCTCGGGCCATGTTTAGCATCAGATTGAAAACAATTCTGGATTTTCCCTTCCCTAGCAACCCCTTAGCAACAGGTTCATCCTTAGTTGTTAAATATTGTCCATCAACAATATCTTCTGAAGTAATATCATTCTCAATTGGTGGTACAGAATCACTGGTGGGATATTCATCATTTTCCTCTTCAACAATGACGGCATTTATGAAATCCATGATGGCAAAAATTGTTGGTCTACGACAGAAGAAGGATAATGTAGCCAAGGTAATAGTGACCTAGAAGCAACATTAGATAAAATCACCAGTCAATCAAACACTACTTGAGATCAGGAAGAAATTCAAAGGAACACTGTACCTGCATATCAACATTATTGTACAGAGAAGAGCTCTGGTCATAAATCACTATTTGGGCTTTCACGAAACTTTCCAATTCTTGAGTTAGATTGTACTCCATCCTCGGGTGGGCAGTAACACCAGGCAACAAGCCAGCAATGCGACTAAAACTTGGAAGTTTGTACCATGAACTTTCAAATGAGAGGGATTTTTGGGAACTCAGATTATCAAAGTCAACCAAATTTTCTGGTGCCTCATAAAATTTGTCATCTCCTTCACTTGGAGTTGAATCACCATCGCCCAGACTCTCCTTCCCAACATGATCAAAGGATGAATATGTATCTCTGCCTTGAATAAATGACCTTGCCAAGAAACAAGGCCGCGAGATACTTCTACGACAAACTAAATCTTCAATCTCAAGAGATTTCAAAACGGTACCAACGAACATATCATTTGCGCTCATTGACAGTTCAACCTAAATCAACAAATGTAGATTCTCTAAGAACCAAACATCTATTCAAGAAATCAGAATCTCAATAGTTTAGAAATCAGAGAACCAAGTTCAAAAAGTCAAGGTGTTCTGTTTTTTTCCATTTTGGTTCACTTGCCACTTGAACATGATTCATTTGAATGGAAGGGTTATTACATGTCATTTGCTCCAAGGCTCAAAGTGTCTTTCGTTTGTTTCCTGCCTAATATGTAATTACCATATTAAAGAAACCCAGACATCAGGTGATGAATATACTAGTCATAAAGAGAGCCCTAATGTTGGCAGTTATTCCATTCCAACTTTCATAGTATGTTAACAACATACTCAAAATCTGCAAGGGACAGCTACTCAGCTAGTATTTTAAGTATGTAGGTTTTTGGGTGTATATTTTAACTTTTCATAACAAAAACATTTTAAAAAAAACACTGCCTAAAGAAAGAAGCATAAGCGCATGTATAAGCATAACTAGAGTAACCATTATACCTGGCCACCAATTGCTCGAAACTCAAATAAACGACTCTCTTCAGCAAGAAGTACTTTCGCAAACCTCTGATCACCCTAAAGAAAAATAGGCAATAACTCAGACTCAAGAAAACATATGTTAAAAGAAATTCTATGTATCAGATTTACCTTAGGATTGTAATTGAAGCAGATTCTTAGTTCATCAAGTGCACCTGTCATAAAAACATGCTCTATTGTCAACGAATCCTGGGATTTAAGGTTGCGGTCGAGTTCAGCTTCTGGGTCCTCCGATTCAGATGAAGTTTCAGAAAGACTAGTGATTATAGTAGAACCCTGTGGAGAAGTCAAGGTACAAAGTTACTTCGCAAAATCAGCAAACATATTATTAGAAGATGTAGCTAATGTAGATCCTCTCGTATGAAAATGTGATCAAGATACATATTATCTCATAATATTATAATCTGATTGTAATCAGATTCTATAGATTAGATAGCAGTATCTTAGAGATAAACATTATCCTCGCATTTTCTTCCGTATCTGTATAGATTATCTAGCCTATTCTGTACTCCTATTCATGTATATATCAGAGACACGTGAAAGAGATAGTGAAACCGAGTAGTAAACCTCGGCAAGTCAAGAAATGACTTCCAATCTTGAGGGATCCTCCATAGCAAACCCAAATCAGACTGGAGGTCAATCATCGATGACCTCTAGTCTTGAAGGAGTTTCAGCTGTCATCATCTCTGACAAACATAAGGAAACAAACTATTGGGAGTGGGCTCAACTTATGAAACTCGCCATTGGAGGACGCAGGAAGCTGAGCTTTATCGTAGGAGATGGAAATGTTCCAAACCCAACGAACTCGCAAGTTGCACGATAGTGGGAGATAGACAACGCCATGATACCACCGATCAAACGCACCTTCATGTTTCTGCCAACAGCTCGAAAAATCTAGGAAGAGGTGCGACAATCATACTCTGATGGAGAGGATGCATCACGAATCTATGAGATGAAAACAAAGTTGTGGCAAGTCAAGCAAGGTGACAAAGAAGTTACAGAATATTGGGTCAAAATGATAGCATTGTGGCAAGAACTTGACCTTATGTCGGATGAAGAGTGGAGGTGCAAAGAAGATGTTGTGATGTACAACCAGAAAATTGAAAAAGAAAAAGTCTCTTTGAATTTTTGGCTAGTCTCAACAAAAAGTTGGATTATGTCCGTGAAAGAATCCTAAGTAGAGGTCCTCTGCCAACAGCTAAAGCAGTTTTCTCTGAAGTTAGAAGGGAAACAATAAGGAAAATCATGCTAAAAGAGGAGCCAAAAGAAGAACAAAATGTGTCTCTAGTACCTACTAATGAAGCATCTGCATTGATGTCCTGTAGTGAACCCAGTAAGAAGGGTCATAAGAAGTGGTGTGATCATTGCAAACAAAGTGGTCACACCAAAGAGACATGTTGGGACATCCATGGAAAGCCTCCAGACTGGAAACCGAAAAAGGGAAAAAGCTGAGGCTATCAAGTATCTAGAGAAGGGGGAACAGAAAAATCTGAAGATAATCAAAAACAAGGTGGTGAACTGAATATTTCAATAGGGAAGCTATTGGAAATACTAAAGAATCTCCAAAATGACATCAACCAACAGAAGACAAGCACAGTTGCTAATGCTACGATGAGAGGATATGACAGATGACAGATGGATAGTTGATTCTGGAGCATCAGACCATATGACAGATGATTATAACTTGTTTCATTCATATTTTCCTGGTGCTGGGCATGAAAAGGTTAAGGTAGCAAATGGTGATTCCTCTTCAGTTGCAAGAAAAGGAGATATCAAAGAAACAGATTCTATGAAACTAAATTATGTTCTACATGCTCTGAATCTAGAATGTAACCTCCTTTCAGTTAGTAAATTGACAAGAGAAGCTAATTGTAATGCTCATTTTTTCCCTACTCATTGTATTATACAGGACCTGTCATCGGGGAAGATGATTGACAGTGCTAAAGAGGTATATGGAGTGTACTACTTTGAAGATGAAGAAAGTCATTCTAGTCCTTATAGCTTGGGTAATAATGTGATTGTTCCTAAGACTGGTGAACTATTGTTATGGCAAAAGAGGTTAGATCATCCAAACTTCCAATATATGTCACGGTTGTTTCCAAACATTGCAATAAATAAAGATCATTGTGTTCAATGTAACACTTGTGAATTTGCTAAGAATCAAAGAAGTTCTTTTACAAGGTCTAAATAAAAACCCACAAAACCTTTTTACTTATCCATAGTGATCTTTAGGGCCCATCTCGTATTACTAATAGAACCAATTCAAAGTGGTTCATCACATTCATTGATGACCATACTTGTTTGTGATGGGTGTTTCTTTTGAATGATAAAACTGAAGTCTCTACCGTGTTCAACTTTTGTCAAATGATAAAAAATCAATTCCAAACAAGTATTCAAGTCCTTCATACTGACAATGGTACTAAATATTTTAATCAACATCTTCATACACTCTTCCAAAAACATCGAATTGCCCACAAAAGTACTTGTGTCAATAGTCGTCAACAAAATGGGATTGCTGACCGAAAAAATAGACCCCTTCTTGAAGTAGCTAGGGCCTTGATGTTCACTAGCAATATTCCAAAATTCTTTTGGGGGGATGCTATTCTTACTACAACCTACCTTATTAATAGAATGCCTAGTCGTGTTCTTTCTTTCAAAACACCTCTTCATAAATTTCAAGAAACCCATACTATTACTCATCTTGAAACTAACCTTCCTCTAAAAGTTTTCAAGTATACAGTCTTTATTCACAGTTATTCACACAACAAACTTGATCCAAGAGCCAAAAAATGTTTGTTTCTGGATTACTCTGCTACACAAAAAGTGTATAAATGCTATGATCCTATATCAAAAAGGTTGTTTGTTAGTTGTGATGTCTCTTTTTCTTAGACAGATTCCTTCTATCCCAAGTCCTCGATTAAGGGGGAGCATTGGAGTGAGTTTGGTGGTGATGAATCTTAGCTTGAACCTCCTTGCACATATGTTCCTGAACCTATCCTAATGTCATCTCCTATAGAGACAAATCCTAATACAGAAGTAGCTATACTTAACACTTAAGGTATACTCAAGGAAGAAGAAAACAAGTAGTACACTCCCTGTCCCTGAAGCTATACCAATCTCTGAATTAGTGCAGGTCCCTGCCGAAGAAGCTCCGAGTAGTAGGGCCTTCTGGTCTTCAAAGATAAGTGTTTGAAGACTGTAACAGCAAGTTAGACATGATTGATATCTATGATCCAACTTGAAGAGGAGTGTGGTCAAGAGACATATTATCTCATAATATTATAATCTGATTGCAATCAAATTCTACAGATTAGATAACAGTATCTTAGAGATAAAAATTATCCTAGGATTATCTTCTGTATCTATATATATTATCTAGCCTATTTTGTACTCCTATTCAGGTATATATATATATGTCCTACATTCTCTTATTAATATAGTATAGAGCAAATCGCCTCTTATTCACAGAAAACGTTCACATTTAAGAAATTTAGTTCTCTTAGGATAAAAAGAATAGCTAACAAGTTGCTGAAATGACAATCTAAGAGCAACTTATACAAAACTAATACTACAACTTTCAAGCATCTATACTTCATGCATAAATGGAAGAGGTGAAGATTGAATTATCATCTGTTTGCAGTCTTAGGAGATCTAGTTTGATCATTTTCAACCTTTGTTGTTGGAAAGTACAAGTCGGATCATATGCTTCCATAGGCATATAGGTAAAAACATAAGCCTCAGGTTAAGAGGAAGAAAGTTGCATTCCAGTCTTCTGATACTGAATAGCTTAAGATCTAGAATCCCGATTTCCATCCAAAAGTTAAGATGGTTAAACATCATAATCTATTTTTCACACGAAGCCGACACCAAAAGTTTAAGACAATTTCAATGGACTTGCAAACCCTTATAACAAAGAGGCCAGGACACATGCAATACAAAAGTGGAAAGTAGACCTTGTAGCTTAAACCATTAATCAATTAAAAAAAAAGTTATTCCTTTTTTTTAAAATGGGAAGCAGATGTTAAGTTGTTTTAGGTACTGCTCAATGGTAAGAAAGCTATTATCTATTAGGCGTCTGATGGGGAAAACCTACCTTCCATAGACTTGCCCCAAGGACATTACAAATAGACCAATCCAACAATTATGCTAGTCTTCACTTTGCAATGTTATGGTGATTTGTAAGACATTATTCTCCTAGATTCATACCGTGAAATCATTCAAGATTCAGTAAAAGAAAATATTACAAATAAACATCACCTCCCATATCTTTGCACATCAAAAGTT
Organism: Erythroxylum havanense; assembly: GCA_024752395.1. Lineage (NCBI taxonomy): Eukaryota > Viridiplantae > Streptophyta > Magnoliopsida > Malpighiales > Erythroxylaceae > Erythroxylum > Erythroxylum havanense. Next base: position 46,305,380 of record JANTNU010000235.1, read on the forward strand.
TTTTAGACATAGGGCAATCAAAATAATGATGTCAAGACAATAGCTTAATAACTCCCTTTGATATTCTTAAAGGGATCACTATTTGTGAATAATGTTCCACTTCTTATCCTTTTCAACTGTTGACAGATTAGGAATAGATATTGTTGACAGATTAGGATTCCTTGTATAATTAGGATAGTTTCTCCTATATATTCTTGTGTATACACCTTGTAAATTATGAGAAAGTGAATAAG
>JANTNU010000235.1:46306255-46328130 GCA_024752395.1 Erythroxylum havanense
ATTGTAATAGCCGATAGGCATTGATTTTCCATCAGTAATATACTTATCTCTAGCATTTAAGCTAGAGCTTTCTATCACTCCCACACTCACATGACTCATCCCTCCCTCTCATTCCCCACTTTACCCTCAAAACCCCACACTACCAAATTTTCTAGATTTCATATTCCCAACAATACCCGCCCCCAAAAGACCCCACCTTGTCCTCAAGGTGGAAGGAAGTAGGGCGGAGTGGTATCTTCTGACGCGTATGGTCGAAGACATATCATCTTGTTAACCAGCCCATTCTCTTCCTCTTGTAACTCCTCCGGCTGTTCTTCGTCAGCTAGGAGTATGTGAAATTGCTTCTCCTCGCACACATGTCCTCGTGTGTACTTAGCGTCACATCAGTAGCACTGTCCTTGCTGCCTCTTTCGTTGTAACTCTTCCGCCGTCAATCTCTTGAAAGGAAAAGAATGTTCTCTTCGGACCCTTTGACCCTCGCTAGTTGAACTAGACCCCCACTGCTCCGGTGATCTGCCTTGTACTGGAACAGTTCTGGTGTTGGAGCTCACCGCCGGAGTCGGTGCCTTCCCTTCTTCGGTGAACTTGCGATTAGGGATCCAAGGAGTAAGAATCGGGTTGGGGCTAGCTTGTGGAACTTCTTTCACGCCCCAGATGTTTGAATCCGACGCTCCCAAACCTCCATAAACTTTCGGTGTTTCGTTGCTTCTAGAAGGTTGATCGAACAAGGCCCAATTTCGACCTTCCGTCATCTGCGCCAGCTCCCTTAGTTGAATCAGTGAATCGGGTTGGGTCATCAATACCTCTGCTCTTATATCCTCCTTCAAGTCGTTCACGTATGCCGTCGTCACCACCTCCACCGAAACTTCCTTCAACATCGAAGTTACTACTTCGAACCTCTGATTGTAGTCAGCCACCGTTCCCGTCTGCTGAAGTTTCAACAACTCCGATAATGGGTTACCCACCTTGGTACCGCCAAACCTTCTGATCACTGCACTTTTGAACGTCTACCACTCAGCTACCGGCGACCAATTTTGTCTCCACTGATACCAACTTAGAGCATCTCCTTCCATGCAAACCGCTGCTGCTTGTAACCAACGGTCTGGTGACACTCCATTCATCTCAAAGTATCGCTCTACTCGAAAAACCCAGCCAAACGGATCCTGTCCGTAGAACAGAGGGATTTCCAGTTTTCGATGGATCCTATCTCCTCTTGCCGGTTCTGGTTGCACGGATGTCTCTCTCTCAAACATTTGCACAGAAATTTTTTCTACTTCTCCGACTACTTCCTTAGCCTTCCCCTTAGTTTCTGCTCTCCTTAAAATTTCGAATATAGAAGCAATGTCCCCAGCAACCTTATCAAACTTAGCTTCAACTCCCGCAATATCCTCTACTATCCTCAACATCTCTTTTTCTACGTTATCGACTCTAGCTTCCATTCTCGTAAATACCATTCCCTTTCACCGCCTCGCTCTGATACCAATTTGTTAGAGACCTACTGCTCTAACAGTGAACCAACTCACACAACCGATTCCTACGCTTCAAACAAACACACAAAAGCAGCAGAACAATAGGAAGAATTATGGAGTAGATAGGAAGTAACAATGGGAATTGTTACTCCTCAGCTAGACTTCGAGAGCTAGCAATCTCCACACAATCACCTTTCAAATGATCATAACCGAATGCCCCTCATTCTCCCCCTAACAACCTTATATTCTCTCCTTCTAACAAACTCCCACACTCACGTGACTCATCTCTCCCTCTCATTCCCCACTTTACCCTCAAAACCCCACACTACCGAATTTTCTAGATTTCATATTCCCAACAACAAACAATGCCACTCAATGGAAAAATCCAAAAGAAAAGGATAAACTGACAACCATAAAGCAATTGAATCCAATTTTGCATCCTCCTAAATTAATTGGTTAAGACAAAAACTAGGTTGATCAAAAGGATACTAATCTAAGGAATAAAATAGACTAGATCACTTAACAATTAAAACATCCACATAATACAAGCGAGAGAAGAGCTTGATTCAAAGCAAAAGATGGAAGTAGAAAAACTGATAACCTTAAAGAATGCAAATAAAGTTGCAGGATTTTCACCACAATTTAATCCATGATCAATCAAGAATGAGATATAATCTAAAAACAGTAATTATTCCTCTTGAAGATTAAACATTTTGACATGAAACAAATAAAACAAAATTCATAACTAGCTCAATAAAGGATTAACAGAACAACAATATATTTGCACAGCTTTGAGTAATTCAATGATTAAATACTGATTATCATTATACGAGATCAGTGAAGGGTTTACAGAAGCACGATATATGGCCCCCTGCAAACGGCTTTGCCAATATCTCCGTGAATCATTCGAATCACAACGTAGTATTAGAGCACTGACATCTTCCACAACCTGTAAAAGAATGTCCTATATAGTTCAAATACAATATGGGAATTGCTGCTCAGATGTGCTGTTAAAACAGAGGTATAACCATAACCTTTTGCATGGGGCGTGCAGCATCACAAACAGCCAATACACATTCAACGTCACCAACAAATTCTGGTGGGAGCAGATATATTTGCTTTTCACGTAAACTACAAAACAAGTATTAGAAAAATGTCTTTAATGTGATTAATATTAAAACTGAAGTATGTAATCCAACAGTATAGGCGAACAACGTCCCAGCATCTAAGGGCTGTGATCCTCTCCTATTCTGTAAACGTTTTGCATTGTATACATTTACTAATGATAGATCAAAATTTTGAAGAAGCTAGGTGATCAAATATTTGCAGCTAAGTTTACCTGCATTTCAACTTTACAAGAATCCAAAAGAAGAAGGGTTATACACTATGCGATGTTTGGTAAGAGGTCGTGTAAAAATTTTAATTGAATTTATAAATAAAACATTACATAAAATGAACCATGCCATGATGTTCGGAGTGATGAATGCATAATTCCTGACAATGCAATGCAAATTAAAATTACATGATAACTTTCATCTACATAGCATGAAACAGCATATAAAAGAAATGAACTTGGCATATCCATTAGTTAAAAAGAGTTGCATTTTCATCAAGAGAATAAAGCTGGTTTACATATCCGCTGCAGCTTCATAGTGACAAGCTTATACTGTTAGTAATTTCTCATGTTTGATTAGAAATGTCTTTTGGTTTTTTAAACACCAATTTGAAATACCAATCCAACAGATCAGTCATCAAAAGCAAAACAAAAAGATTTGGATCTCCACCTGAGATATTGCTTATAAGATTTAGAACCAGGGCTTTCTAGTATGTAAAGATAAGGCCCAACCAAGCATATGTATCGCCTCTGCCAAAAAGCTTCTCTATTTCCCATGCCCTGTTGGAAAAAAATCAAACAAGAAAAGGAAAATAAAATTAGTCAATACCGGCCTCAGACTTACATTTAAACTTAATGCATAATAGGAAGGCAGAGACCTTGCGAGTAAGAACAGATAACCATCCCTCGAAGTCTGCTTGATTCCAAGGGTGAAGAAGATCCAAATTGTCTTTGTTATCCTCCTGAAACAGCTTTGCCACTTGCATCAGCCGATGATACCGAGCTGGAGAGAAATGAAACCCTAATGATGGAAGCCTCACAGCAATCCTTGTGGAAGGATATGATGGGTTCTCCACTCGAATCTAAAACAACATTGCTGACTTTAAGTCTGAAATGTTACATAAGATCGTGCAAGAAAAAAACACAAATCGAGTTCTATTCATGCACATGCAAAAGTAGAAGTGTCTAGATCTGTACCTGTTGGAGCCTCACAATTACCCCACACTTATCAACAACAGGCAAGAAACTAACACCATTCAGTAAAGTGGAATCGGCAGAACGATTCAAGGAGGATTGGCTCCAGTGGTAATCACCATCAATCAAAAAAGCAGTAACATCGCTCAAAATCAAATCAAATTGTAGATACATGTCGAGCTCTTCAAAAGACTTCCTATCATAATCATCCTGTAAATATTTGAGTCCAGTGAGGAATATTATTATTAAAATCACAGAGTTTTTGATTCAGATGACAGAGGTACCTGTGAGCGAATCAGCAAATTTCCCAAATCTAGCATAAGTTTTGTTGAGTTCACGTTGTCTGGACAAAATGAGGTAGGAATAGTAATCTTTGGAGCCGCAATATCCAAGTCCAATATGAACCTATCAATATATTATTGCTCTGTGTCACTTGGTATTACTTGAATAGCACATTCAAACGTAATATCCTTTTGTGCTTCTATAGATAAAAGTGCTTGAAATATGAAGCCAAAGTAGTATTCAATTAACTTAATCATGTAAAATCATAATCTTAAAGCAGGTACATCAATATTATGTTAGCTTCTCCTATAAAATCACAAAAATAGCTGAGGCCACCTAGTCTCAAATAGAAAATAAATGGCTATTGAGCATGCAACTTGGACAGTTTAACCTCCTGGGTAAGAGAGACAAAGTGATGATAAATCTAGCATCCTAGAAGTCCTAGCAACTCAGGAAGCCCACTTGCTGTCCACAAAACCTGTAAATGGAACCTTAATATAATTTCTTCTAAGCATGAATCATATTAAGCGATTAAAATGGGCATGCATTTAGAAATGGGAAATCTTTTAGTCATTCCTATGATAGTTGGTCTCCTGTGCACACAAAATGATTCCACAACACTAATAGCACAAATTATTGGTGACACTCAAAATGAATCATGTATATGGTTGACAACTCCAGAACATGAAAGAAAAAGGTAAAATGGCAAACCTAGCATGATCTTTTAAGGCTCTGTTAACTTGCTTCTGAGCAGTCCGCTTAACTTCATCAATTGTCATCTAGTCACCGAAAAACAATCAACAGTAAATGAACTGTATTTATAATGTTGTTCACGCAGAGTAGAACCTTCAGACAACTCTAGCATTGAGAACCAACCACTCAAGTAGGACAGCGAAAGCATCACTTGGTACAAAAACAGATTCAGAAAAGTACAAGGCAAACAGTAGCTACATTAATCAGGGATAAGCAAATGAAAAAATATATAATGAAGAACATGAAATTGTAAAATGGTGGCGTGCTACCCATTTCATTCACCTTTCTTAAACAATAGTCATCAATGAATATTGCATACAAGCAACTATAAAGAAATCTCTAACATTTATGAAACAGAAAAAAAGGATGATGTATAACCATAAGTAGAGTATGCTATAATCATGCTCGAAAAAGTATTCCAGCCTCCAAAAAGAATTTCTTACACCATTGATCAAACAGTAAAATTAATCATCACTTTCAGCATTAATTCATTTCAGACTGTTGACTTAGTTTTGGTACCATGTGAAGCAGGAATAAATGACAGATAAGGAGAAACAAAAGGAAGAACAAATACACGATGGTTTACCGTGATTCAATTGTGGAGCCTACTTCCACAAACACAAAGATCACTAGTGTGGTCCATTATTCACTAAGTTTAGCAAATCTATTGATAATAATAAAACAGTAAAATATTTTACAATTACAAAATTATAAACTATTCCTAAAGAGAATACCTAAACTACTCAATTACAGGACTACAAAATAATCCTATTATTCATAATCAAATTGAATATGAATTTTGAACCTATAAACGAAATATTTTTTGAGAACAGATAAATCAAAAATACAAAATATAATATATATATATATATATATAACCTTGTTTCCCCTCTTTTCAGGGGGCGCTATTTTTTGTTTTTTTTAATATTACTTTTTTGCTAGCATAAACAAAATTAGACCTAGTGATTGTTGAGGGGGAAAATAAAATATAGTAATTGCAAATTTGATGAGCTATAGAAAGAAAGATATCATGAAGTATGGATGCCCCTAATGGGCTAAAAGACAATAGAGGTAACGGCACCCTTGATGGGCTACAAAAAGCAAAGACAAAATCTAACAAAAGACAACACAAAAGAAAATATTAAAATCTAACCCAAAAATTGCTATTTCATTTGCCAATGATCTTAGAAAGAATATTCAAAAAGGACATGTCATTCAGCCATATTGGAGCTATTAGGGCAAGAGAAGTCATAATCCAAAGAATGTAGAGCTATACCTGCACAGCAGCAGCTGTTTCCAATGCAACTGTCTGACTGAGAGCATCATTGTTTTGAAAAAACTTGATAATATCATCGACAGAATCCTTCAGATACTGAACGATCAAAAAATCAATGAAAAAAAATACTATCTAAGACAATTGTTTTCTAAGGGATGTAGAGATCAGCAGCATACAGTCATGTAACAAGGAGAAGCTTTAGCAATCATGCGCCAGTCCACCTTAGCATCAAAAGGTTTGTATGAAAAAACACCAATAAGAGAATCATGAACAGTTGCACTCTGCATGCAAAGAAAAGACAAGATTTAGAACTACTACTAAATCTAGACTCAGAAGCAACCAGAAACCTCATAGGTCAAATATTTTCAGGGTGTAAGGTAAATAAACCTCAGCAAGAAGACCACTGGGTGATGACAACTGATAAGACCCTAGTTTCATGTCAAAAATTTTTGACTCTGGATAAAGTTTAATGTAACAATCAAAGCCATCACATGATAATTCAGCAAGGACTTCCTGTTGCCCATCAACCAGCTTTGAAGCATTATGTTTCATGTGAACCTCCAAGTAAGTATGAAGGGTCTCAGCATTCTCATTGATAGTCATGGGCTGCTCATCAACACCTTCCGTGTACCCTATAAGTCTGTTTAATTGTTCCCAATCTTCATTACTGAAATCGAATTGCTCGCTTTCACTTCCATCCTTACTAGTTTTATCATTCCTGAAAAATGAAAAAAACAATACTGCGAGATAAAACCAAAAAAGTCTATAACAGAAACATTGACCTGCAATTGCAGATATGCGAAGACAATTCTTCTGAATGTGAGAACTTATTACCAACCAAATGACCACCATGATTTCTTAGATTTTTGTCGCCTGGCATAAAGGTCTGACCCTACAGACTTCTCCACAAATTTGTGAGCCAACATCCTGTGCAACATCAGGACATAGAAAATGTACTCACTGGCAGACAAAATATTGTAAAATATTATACAAGCAAAATATTATTCACTAAGTTTAGCAAATCTATTGATAATTCCTAGAACCATTTGCTTGTATATGTTTGTTCTTTTATCCATTTATTATACAGTTTCAATGCGCATCCATTTATCTAACCACTAACCCTCAAGTCACAACTTATAAAGAACGTAACATTCTTCTATGGGCTAAGAGCAACTCTAGTATTTTATTAACAATAGCACAACTGAAATATGTGCAGCCAACTCTAGGAAGATGAGTAGCTTGTACTTCTGCGAGGGATTCCATGTAACGGATGATTCCAGAGCATATACCCATAATTAGGAGTAACTTAGGAGAAAACAAAGGGGATAATCATTTTTCAACAAATTAAAAGCTCAGATCATCCTAAACCTTATTGAATATGATAAAAAAGAAAACAAACAAAAAATTAACACCAAAACAGTTGCCAATACCTCCACTGTACTATGAGTTCAACATCCAGTTCACGATCCATTTCCTCAATTTCTTTGTTGTCATCTGGTATTGCCTGACTGAGGTCAGACTTCAACAAAGAAGCATATAAAGGTATATATCTCTTCCGCAAGCTTGCATATCGCAGTACCTGCTCCCAAGACAATTTCCCACTGCCATGACAATAAAATCAGAAGAAGCTGCAACAAAAGCAATTTTATACCTAAACTAGAAAATGAAAAGTTGGAAATTAATTTACTCCTTAAACACTCCTTCCCTATACCTGGCAGCTCAAGGGAGAAAGATATCCTTGTAAGTTCACCCTTAAAGAAACGGCATAGAAAACTACTCTTTTCTCAAGTTTTATTAGCGTAAATAACAGGCTTACTAGCTAACATAGATTTCTGACCTATGAGTGGAATTGAAACAAATATATGTGATAATCAATAAGGTTATGTCTATATTTTAGAGTGGCTACACTACGTTTACAGATCCAAGCTTCAGTAGGTTCGGCATAAGCTTAATCGTATATATAAAAATTGCACAAATTGTTGGGAGACTAGAGCAAGTACAATCAAAATTTTCATAGATAAATTTGGGCAGGGTCAAGATTTCGGAGAAGTTTTAGTTCATACATGAAAATACAGGTCCAAGAAAATACAGAAGAAATATAGATCAGCCTTCAACTTTCTTTCACCAAGGGGGGCATCTTAACTGAGATTATCTTACTTTGATCATTATAATGTACTGGGAGTGAGGGGGGGTGAGAGGAGTTGTAATGGTTGAAGTACTACCTTGCTTTCTTTGTCTGGTCAGATATAGCTTTGAAAGCATATATCCACCAAGCCCTCGGATTTGATTTCACAGAAACAAGTGGACGATAGTGAGCATATTTTAGCCGTTGGTTAAAGGCAGCAAAATTATCAACTAGCTTTAGCATATCTCTATATCCATCCTGCAAAGATAACGAGTTAAATTAGTAGAATACACTTTATACCTACCCCTCTTAGACTCTAATCAATAATCATTGAACTTTCTAAAAACCTTTGACAAACTGAGGGTCACATCATCCAAGTTTACTGATGCCTTCTGCAAAGGTTGATCACTATTGGACAATTCATCAGGACGGAACTTAGAGTATTTTGCATTCCCTGTTACTGGTTGCAGAAGGTATGAATGTTTCTTTACTAAATAAGCTGCTGGTCTGCCATTCTCTGTGCCAAATCTGAAAACCTGATTTTCATCAACAACAAAACCTACGTCATTCATGAAGTCAAAGAAAAAATGAAACAAAATAAAGCAATTCATATGGCCACTGTAACAGGAACAGCACCTGACTCCATTCTAAAGGAAGTAAGTCCTCCCATGGCTTGTTGAGATGCCAGGGTGATATATCAGAATCTAGGTAAAGAGCAAGCTGATCTAGTTCAACAGACTGCAAGGCAATGGGTAAAAAAAGAAAGTATAAATAGCCTAAAAGCAGCTGGAACTAGAGAAATAGTACAAAAAAGAACATCTCTTTCTAAGAGATTAAATAGATATATAGAGAGAGAAGAGGAGGAGAACAAGAAGAAGAAGAAGGATGCTTTTCTCTTAGCTTTTCCCTTCTCCATGTTTTCGCTACACTGGCCATAATTTATTGTATCTTTAAAGAAGCCATAAGTTTCAACCAAACATAATTCTAAGTAACATTAACAGAGTTCAAACACACCTGATACAAAGTAACATCGGCAGAAAAACTCGTTTAATACGCATTATAATTAAAATTATTACTTCATAATTTGCGAGAAATGACAAATGCTCCAAAATAAGAAGTTAAACAAGAGCTTCAGTACTAAGTGAGACAAATGACACAAGTAGCACCTTCTGAATATGGTCCAATGACCCCCCAGTAACAAAAGTTTCCGTTCCGCTATCATCAACTGTCACAGCTGAGAGTTTTTGCAAGGTTACACCAGCTGCAAATGGGTGACCTGGGTTGCTACAATCAAGAGAAAAGCTTCACTCAAGAACCAAACCACCAAATATAGAACTGAGAGAAGATGAATGAGCAAGAAGAACATTACCTTTCAAGATCTTCATATCTTATGTGAATATTTGAAATTGATAACTTCAAGTTCCCAATTATAGTGTTGATCAGGGATCCCACCCATGATTTATTCTTGAAAGCATGCAAAGGCAATTGCAGTTCAAATTAAAAGAAGATTCATGATAAAGAAGTCCTTGAAAACGAAAGAATTGTTACATTTAAGCGATCAAGGGTGAGTAAAACTGCACAGATTACACTGCAGAATCACAAACGTTCAAACCACAAAAAGAGGGAGAAATTGATGATTTTGTTTTCAAAACCTGAAATAATACTACTAAGGTTCACTGGGTATTTTTCTCCGTGCACTTGAGAAACATTTTTTTTTAAATTTCCTTTTTCCATTTCACTTACTAGTTAACAAAAATGTGTCTTTTTCTAGTTTAATTCAACAATCTCCATAAAATTTTTTATATGGCTATTTGAGCATTTGTTGATATTGTCTTCAACAATGTTGTCAATCTAATTCAATCACGACAACAAATGATCAAATCATATAAACAAACTTACGTTTAATAGTATGAATTTGAGATGCTAAATATCATCCATGTATTGTTGCATGGATCTTAATTAGAATCTGTATCTATTTATATATGCATAAGAAAATTTGCCAAAAATACCAAATATAGATCATGAACTAAAAGCTAAATTTGAATATTAAAACCACATAAAATGCACCACAGTGCTGTATTAGCATTCTTTTGTTTGGAGTGTAAACAAAAACATCCAGACCAAGTTTACTGGTCTTATTTTCTTTACAGACTCAAAATGCACATGACAACATCACCCTGACCCAAGTCCTAGCTCCCATATCCAAGTGCTTTATTTTAAACTTGGCCAAATGTGGTGCTTTCTTAGTGTGGTGTTTTTTTTTTATATACATACAACTTGGATATGGGATCCTGGACAAGTTTAACAGGTTTAAAATAGAGCCAGAAGTTTTATACCACTTCTAATTTCTACAAACACCTTGGATATGGATCCTCGACTAGTTTAACAGGTTTTAAAATACAGTCACAAGTTTATACCACTTCTAACTTCGACTGCTGTGCCCTCTCCAGTAGCTTCATTTCCATTTCCTACATTCAAAAGAATACACAAATAAATTTATCATCCAAATCTTTTATATAAAAGGACATGTCCAGAAAAAAGTACACCTTACCCGTATTAGATTTCTTTTGGCCTCTTGGACTGCATCTTGACTATGTCCCTCCACTTGGGTTGCAGGTTCAGCCAACAAAAAAATTCGATCCAGGTAAACTACCACTGGATCTTGCCCAAGTCTACTCCATGGAACCTGGATTTCAGAAGTGTTCTCAACCATCCATAAAACATTTAATATTCTAGCATCAAATCACTTCATGCCTACTAAACCAGGAAATCTGTCAAGACTAGAAATTCTGGTGAAAGATTAAGAAAGGGAGCCAAATCTGAGGTTAGCAGACTTGCTCTATTGTTATTGCATAAATATCACTTCATATTTGCATAAAACTTTCCACTCAATTCATTGATGGCCCAAATCTTGAGTTTAAGAAGTTATTCAACACATACTCGCTATGTCTATAGCACTAACATCTTTCTATCATAAACTAATGCTGTGCACCTAAGGTAAGATTTGATAAATATGTCTGAGATTGTGAGTTTTTGAAAAAAGGATAAGAAAAAGAAGAAGCTGCCAGTGTCTAGTGCAAACCTAAATCTTATTTTTTTGAATTTAAACAGAAAATCAACGACGATGAAATAACCAACAGAATAATTAGTTAAAGTGAAAAGCACGAAACCGTTTGCCCAGTTGGATTAACAAGTAAAATGCGCAAACCTTAAGTTTGACCGATCCAAGAAATCCTGCTTTGACCTTCACCGGCAACTTCAATGCGTTAAGCGCCTCAGGCTTCAGCTGCATATTTGTTAGCTCTACATCCCCTGCTCATACAAACGCATTTTCTACTCAGTACTCACACAGACAAATCAAGTTCAGATGTCTATCAAATAGCTAATCACCCTTCAATCTCTAGTGAACTTTTTAGAGATGAAGTTCAAGATAATTATAAAAAAAAAGGTAAATGTACGATAGTAAAATGATAGAACGAAACTTTTCCTTACTCTGCTCTTTTCAACATTGCAAATTTAAGTTAGGAAATGCACATTCAATTCCACAAGTTTGTATGTAAAAAACTAAAACATTAAAAAGCAAAAAAAAAAAAGGAGAGAATAAAGAAGCAAACCATTCCAAACGCTAATCTTGAGAGCTTCTTTATTGAGACCTCTGACATAATTGCCCAGGTATCTCTGCAACAGAAACGCCACTTGATCTTCCAACATCCTTCTTCTTCTTACTTCATCAATCAATAACCCTTCTTTCCAACAATAGCTTCAGCGATCATAATTCGATAATATTTTAGAGAGAGAGAAAGAGAGATAACAGACTCTCTTTGCTTTGGAGGTCCTAGAATACACTAGGAAGGAAGAGGACTGGCTGATGGTGTCGTTTGTAAAATGCAAACTGCAAAACGAGAAAAAGAAAAGATGCAAAATAGTTGTGATCCTGTATGTGCACCCCTACCTTACCACTAAGAAAGCTCCGTCTTCTTGGGTGGTGTATGTTGTAGTTTTTAGCCTAATAACAATATAAGAATGTGTTATATGATAAAATGCTAAAATAAAAAATATAGATTTTTTTAAACTCATCTCACTTGAATAATTTTAATTTGATAAACAAAATTATTTTTAACTTATTTATAATTGCATGCTTATACTTATTTATCTTTCAAAAATATGTCAACTAAAATAATTTACAAAGTTTGATATATTTAAAATAACTTTATAATTTGTATTATATCTAAAGGATTATACTGAAATGTTTATCACGCGATGAGCACGTGAACTAGCTGTGGGGAACAAGGCAGAACTGGCATTGGCTAGAGGGACCTGACAAGAATGGTTGTGTTTCCAGAGAACGCTGGCCCAAGTAGCAAACAAGACTTGAAAAAGGCCACCAGCGCAACTCACATTCTCGAGATTGCCATATCCGAAGGCGCTGTCCGGAGTGACGTGGCCACGAAGAAACTCGAAAAGCAGAAATAAAGAAAAGAACAAAAATCAAAAAGGCTCAAGCCTCAAAGTCAAAAAATCACAAAGCATCCAAGCCACGTCGTCCTCTCGAGGTTGCCAATGTTGCTGAATTGCAGCATATGCCACGTTTTTGCATTAAACTTCAGGCACGTGGCTCTCCGTTATCTCTGGCTCACTTGGCGCCGTCCCTGTCCTTTGCTCTTCAGAGTACAGACATTTGTTAGCTCAGGTTGAGCCATGATTTCGACCAATTTCAATTTACTTGACTAAATTACAATTCAATGGACATAAAGTTAAATTCTCAAAAGATTTGTGGTATAAAGTGTTAATTGATTTGAAATCAAGTTTTTAATGTAACTTAATAGTCAAAAACACCCTTTTGCCACTATTGATTTTCAAGGATCTCTGGATTAGTATGGGCTAGATTTTTAAACCCTTAACATAAAAGGGCCAGTGGATAGACTCTAGGTACTGTTTTTGCATTCATGTAAGCTGTTTGTTCCATTTGAATATCAAAATACTTCTATTAAATGTGTTCAGTCTATCCTACATCCATGCTTTAAATTTCGAGTACATATATATCAAATAAAAGATTTTTATGTATATCAATAGAATTTGATAACATCAACAAAACAGAATATGAGAAGAGATAAAAAATAAAGCACCACTGTCCATGTGGCCATTTACATATATCCTATGCTAAGGCTAAGTGGGGGACTCGGAACCAAAATCAGTAGAGAGAAATCACAATATTTCAGTCTTGGGCGGGTTAATATCTTACCCGAAAAAGGGAAATTTTAAAATTTAAATAACATTGTTTTTTTTATTTATACTCTGCAATTATTTTGAAATTTTCCTCAAATTTCTTTATTTTGATTTTTTGTGTTTTCTGGTTTGCAAATATATATATATGATATGTTACCGTTAGCTCTCAGGCTGGGCCTCAGAACAGGTAATATCGGGATTGGGCCGGAGTAGCGATGGGCCCACACACTAGTACAAGAAAACTTCAACACTGGAATTTCTGACTTGGAAGCACAGTGGGCAAGCATCAACCACTTGGTCACATTCTGTACAGACACATAGATGCCGACACGACAACAGCACCACCGACGCCACCCGCTTCCGGCAAGCCTTGCACGTCGGCCCTACCGACACGGCGGTGACTCGATCCGGGTCGACGTACGCCGACTCCGCATCCTCCGCCTGACCCTCCATGCCCTCGCCGGTCCCTCCTACCCCTTCCTCGCCTCCTCCACCTCCGTTCATAATAGCCCGCTGCAGTTGTGCTTGTAGAGAAGCCGCTGTTGCCTCCTGAGCTCGGGCCTTTGCTTTCCATACCTGAGTTTCCCCTTTGAGCTGCGCTTCTCTTGCCTCTAACTCTGCGTTTTGGCGACTGGCCTTTTCCACTTCTGCCTCTTTTTCTCTCAGTCGCCGGACCATGGTTTCCTCCGCCGCGCACAGTAGCGACCGGTAGTGTCTCTGCCTCTTCTCGTGTAATATGCGTCTCAGGTGCTCTCCCTATATCAAAGTGAACGCACCCATTTCAAGACCATACAAAATTATCCCAATAACAAACGGAGCCCAATTGCAGCAAAGAGTATACTAGGCACCTGGGCTTGAAGGAATTGGTCTAGCTCATCGCGCTGGCGTTTGATTTGGGTGGTGAAATCTTCGGACAGCACGGACAAGAAGGCGGAGGATTGGCATGTAAGATTAGTTTGTGATTGCTGCTGCTGTTCTTGTTGTTGGTGGCGTTGATGATGAAAATGGGAATTTTGTTGGTGTAATTGGTGTTGTTGTTCACCGAAAGATAGGCGGAGTCCGGTGGAGATGGCATTGGGTGGAGTCTGGTGGTGAAGCTGAGAGAGGTCTATTAACTGTGGAGGCTGAGTTCCCATAGAGAATTGATGGATTGTTTGGGCTGTGATGCTTCCACTACCTATATCAGCTGCCGTTACTTCTCGTCCTCTCTTGCGCGGATTAGTATTAGCTCCTACAGTAGACCCGTTGATCATAAAATTATACACCAGGCTTCAATGATTTTTTTATGCATCGCTTGCAAATATTCCAAAAACGAAAAATGAAAAGAGATGAGAAATTGGTTTGCAAATGTTGGAGCTTTACCTCCGTTATGGAACAACATATGGGGTTGCTCGAGAAATCCTCCAGGTTGTGGCTGCAAGGAATAATCATTACAACCCTCTTGCCCGTTTCTGCAGATACAGAATAAAACCAGAAAACAAGAGGATCAGAGAGGATATGGAAAGTGGAGAAAAAAAAAAAAGAAGAAGAAAGAACGGTACAAGTAATAATAATAAACCTGTTGAGAAGGAGGACATTGGAAGGGTACTGAGCTTGAACGGCCATTATAGGTTTGATTGAAGGAGATTCTAAGGTGTAGGTATGAAATAGAATTCAAAGTTTGAAAGGAAGTAGAGTGAGGAAGGCAAAATAAAGAAGAGAGAGAGAGAGGGGTGAAGATGAAATGGGTTGGGTATGGTTATGGAGGAATGTAAAAGAAGGAAGAGAAAAGCAATAAACGCAAAGCACACAAGAGGCATGAAAAGATGCCCACCCCCACCCCCCAAGCTAAGGCGGACTCTTCAATGAGATGTTATAAAAAAGAAAGGAAGACATCACCAACTATTTACTTCTACAAACCAACTATTATTAATCTAAATATAAGGAGATAGAATTGAATTGTTTCTGTCGAGAGACCAACACTAGCAAAGCAAACCCAACTCTCATTAGTCATTAGTCATTAGTCATTATCCTCCTCTCTTCCTCAATTTTGTTTTGTTTTCACCTACTTTAATTCCAACTCAGGCTCCCTCTCTCTTTCTCTGTTCCTTTTGCTGATTTGGTAGTAGTGTTCCTTTGTACGTATAAATCTTTTTTATTTTATTTGATAATTGAAAGGAGAGAGAGAGAGCTAAGTCAGAGGAGATGCGATTGAAACGAAACGAATCAGTCCAATAAAGAAAGAGAAAAGGACTCCCTTATTATTCTCCCCTCCTGCTCTTTTCTTTCCTTTTGTTTTATTGTTGTTGCCCCTTTCCTTTCTCTCCGCCTTGTGCTGTGGGGTTGCCTTTTTATTATTCCCGTGTTTGTTATAACTTCACCTTCTTTACTTTCACTTCATCCATTATTATCATACCCATATATCATATATTTCCCCTTCTTTTCAAGTCTCTTGCATATCAACAATAATAAGAACCTTGACTCCAATATCTTCACTTTTGTTCTCCAAAACCAATCTACCTTGCCAAATATTTTTGACAAATGATGAAGAAGGAGAATTGGATTGGTTAAACAAAGGTATTATGATGATGTGAGGTTGTTATAAGGTGGGGAAAAGCAGTATAGGTAGTAGTCGTAGGAGGAGGAGGAGGAGGAGGAGTAGCAGAGTTGGTCTTTTCCCACTCCAATTGTTTGTTTCTCTTCATGGTCCCCATATGCAACGTGTCATCTATTCGTTTTTCTATAAAATTTCCAATATTTTAAAAATAGTTCTTCCTTTTTCTTGAAACTGTTACTTTTATTTATTTTTTTATAATAACGTAATACGTATTATTTCCAAGTCAAAGTATGTGACGTGTGTATTGCTGAAGCTAATCCCAGAGACTTGTTAAAAGGCGTCCGAAACTAAATGATCATCACTTGTATTTTTGTTAGGAAAAATATCCATGTATGGCTTGAATTAGAAAAGGTAGATTGTATGTTTTGTTATATATAGAATATAAGCTTGAATTAGAAGATTAGTTCAAAGCTCCAACTGCTACAGATACGATTACTTAAATTTGTTTTGTTCGCATATAATTGAGATTGACATATATGGAGTGTTGGCTAAACATTTTATTCTCTGTGATGTTCATATTCATTGCCCGCCATACAACGTGGGGTATCTGTCTGAGTCTGAGCCGTTTACATTTGTTTATTTTTCCTAAGAGGACAAAAGTGGAAGAGCATAGGCTGGTTGAGTCGCACGAGAAAAGTCGAGCTGGGAAATCAAAATGGAATAGCCGCATAGGTATGCTTCAACTTCATCCCAAAATCCAAGACGTATAAAGACTTTATAGCTAATGGAATGCAGATGGCATCCCAATAGAGCGAAAACAAAGTTATCAAGTAAAAAAAAAGATATACCTGGAACGACATGTCGCATCAAATATGAAATGTAAAACGTAATCATTTCATTGCTTGGATAGGTCCATAGCGTTGGCATTGGCCGGCTAACCAATGCTTACTTAATATACTTTGCCTCCCGTTAATATAATCAATCGTTATCACCTTCTCTGACTCGTATTTTCCTAGAAATTAAACCCCTCCACCAACGCCAGTGTATGTGCTTTATTCTTCAAAGATACCCTTGCCCTTTCTTTTTTTCTCTTTCTTTGTTTTTTAAGTACGTTTGACATTACTCTTGTATAGTCGTTCTTGGGATTAAGAAGTTTTCCATTCCAACGATTCGGAATTAATCTTTGTGTGTCACCTAATATTTTGTTTCCCTGCAAAAGTTAATAACTTGCACTGTCACGTATTACTAAGCTTATCCCCAAATCCAAGGTGTGATGATTCGAGATGACATGTAAGGTCCTCTAAGACCTTATGTAAATAAATACGTCACTCTATTAAAAAAAATTTTAAAAACCATAATGACATTAGTGATTAAACCAAAGTGGTCCATCACGATTTACAAAAGGGTATTACTTGGTATAAATTTAGAACAATGACTTATCGAGTCAATACACTTAAAAGCAAAGTCAATGAACCCGGTCCGGATGAAAGGGGTACAGTAGAATCCTGAGCATAGTTTATCTCTACAATGCATGATGTGAAATGAAACATCTCTTCTGGACTCTAATGAGCTCGTGCTTTGTGTTCAAGGTTCGTGAACTTATGATTTTTTAACGAAAATGAACTGATGTGATTTGATTTGCCATCTTCTTGCCTACATATGCCTTTTGTTTCTTGCAACCAGTTTCGTGAATTCCAAGCCTAAATACAGCATGATGGATCTAGACAACAGCTCTTTTTTTCTTATTAATTATACAACTCATCACAAAGTTCATGAATTAGCTTCCTTTCTTGTTTCAACAATTCATATTCTCTTTAATCCTAATCCAACCCATTATTTTCCAATTATGTTTCTCCACACCTGGCCTTGACCCACAATCTCCTCCCTTCTCTTTCTTTCTTTTCCTTCAAGCTAAAGCAGTGGCGGAGCCACATTACGTTGATGGGTAAATTGCCGCCTCCTCATCTATACAAATCTTTATGTTATAGAGAGCTATCTTGAAATCAATAATTAAAAGTAAAGAAACCTACGAAAATGTGTTTATACATGATTTTACCTTAAGGACTCGTTCAAATTTGTTTATCACCACTCATTTCCAATGATTAGTCATTTTTTAAAGCTTTTATTGACATACTGAGCATTCTAATTCTCTTAAAAGCTTAACTACCTTTTGCCTAAAAATACTTTCAATGCATATGCTCTTTTCTACAATGAATTGGAAGAATTAGATAATCAATATGCAAATTTCAAATATTAAATCTTCCCTAATCCTAACATTATATTAAATACGACTAGTTAATTTGGAATTGACATAAATATTTTGCTAAAACTCTTAAAAGTATCCTATGGACATAGTTCTAAACTTAGCAATCCTAGATTTGATTTTTAGGAAGATTTAGTTTTGTACATTATTCATCCACGGGTAAAACACCTATCGTCCTCCACGGGCGGCTTTGTTGTACAAGAAAGTTGCACCTTTCTTTTCCTTCCCTCTTTGCCTTTTCGTTTTTGGTTTACCTTACCACACATTCCTTTATGGTTAACCCACTATCTAAGCTTTGTCCCACGCCAACAATAATTGGTATACGTATATCTGATCTCGTCTTTGTCCAAATCACCAAATTTTATTGGGCTTGATCTAAATTAAATAATTAAATATACGGAAATTTATTTTAAAAACTATTATTTGACTATAATACAATTTCTTCTATATATTATGTTCAATCAAAATTTAATTTATTTTTTAGTTCAAAATATCATAACATTAAAATTCCGAATGAACGAAAAACTAATAGAACATGATGATTGAGAAGATTATACAAAAAGACGTAATATAATTAACTCTAAATAGAATTCTTTGCAAAGAGGTAAACCACACTAATAGATTATATATAGTTTGATGACAGTGATTAATTAGGAGCATGATTATCAAATATAAAGAGCGTGACTGGACCACTATAGATATATATGGCATACTATGTTCTTTATTCTTATCTCAACTTGGACGGATTAAATGCGAGCCAACAAATGGAGGTGAGGATGGAAATGGAGAATTAGTGGTGCATGGGACATGATATTTGTTTGTTGACAATGTACAAAGTGCTAATTACCTAATTTGACCAAACCCGAAGCACCTCTCCAAGGTTGCTATGTACATATAGGTTTTTATTTATTTGTTTGGTGGATGGATGACCACATTGAATTGTCGAATTAGCTCTTCCACTCTCTAACGTCTTATTTTTTAGTATCTTTTAAGAGGATAATCAGATATCTAAGTACAAGGAAGAAGCTGGGGTCACTGTTAAATTCTAACGTAAACGTACAAGGAAACGCTTAGAAGTTAGAATGAGCCTTGGGACCTAGCTAAGACAGTTGTCCATGGTCTCTTCATGAGCGGTTCACCTATAACTATGGCCTCCACAAGTTGTACAGAAATTAAATATCGGAGCAAAAGATGTGAACTTTTATTAGGAAAAACTTTGGAAAATAGTATATTAATAACTAACCATAATCATCATAATTGATTTTTATTAATAAGTTATAAGAATTATTTAGTTGAATCCAATTTTGTAACACCTGTTAAGCGATCATTTTATTATAATAGTTTCAGATATTGTGTGAGACCAACTTAATTAGTTTTATATATTCACTAACATACCCTTTCAAGTGAAATCCCTTTGAACTTGAAATTTGCACAGGTTTATTCTACCTTGTGTTGAATAATAAGTGGGTGGTAGAATTTGAACTCATAACCACTTAATCACAAAGGCTCTGATATCATATTAAATGACTGTTTCACTACAATAATTTAAACTATTGTTTGAGACCAACTTAATTAATTTTATATATTCACTAACAACCTCAAGTCTGGACATACAAAACTACGAATAAGTAGATAGAGAGGAAACGAGGGGTGGGGCGGGGCTTATATTTATGGTAAGTGTCAGGAGGAAGAGACGAATGGGTTGTGGCGACATAATGTTGAAGAGGTGGTTGTGGTGTTCTCACAACAAGAGAAGAGAGAGAGAGGGCAGAAAGCTGAAAGCTGCAGGTTGCAAGGTAAAGCGGGAAGCAACATGAGATGAAGGGTGTGGTGTGTGGTGGATGTGCTGTGGCTGTGTGTGGGTCATTTACTTTGAATATTTGATGTCAATCAACTCCTTCCTATTATGCTTTCGGTCTCAGATTGGTGACTGTATTTAGCATCTCCATGTAGAGAATTACCAAGTGCATTATCATGTGTGTGCATCACCCTATACTACAACTTTAGGTCTTGGTGCGTTGCTTTCTACTATTTGATAGGAAAAATAGCTTGTTTAAGAACAAAAAGCCATCTAAAACGAGTGGTCCCCTAATTTCTGGGGGGATTACTTTCTGGTGAATCGCAAGAACAACCAGAGTAAGTAGGGCACTCTAAATGTCACGTCAGCATAAATGTGTCGTATCCCTATAAACTTCCAATGTAATTTATGCCAACCTATAAATACATATAAACTTACAATGTAATTTATGCCAACCTATGAATTCATTTCATTCAGCCTAACACCATGTCATGTAGTCCCTGCTTTCTGACAATACCTCACAATTGCAAGGTGCCAAAATGGGACCAGTTTGTCATGAATAATTCACCTTTTTTGCTATTACCGGCACCAAAAATTACCAAGAAAAATTAAAATATCACACGCCTAATCAAATTCTATGTATTGAAACCACGAGGGGTGGCGTGGTGATAGCTCGTCTCTGCCTCTTAATCATGTGGTTGGGAGTTCGACTCCCACTCATAGGAATGGAATGTTCCTCGTGGCTAGTCATTTACTGCTTCGTGCGAGCTCCCGTGGTCAGTCCGGATTAGTCGAACACCCACGTGGTGCCGGAAACTGGATGGTTTACACACCAAAAAAAAAAAATTTCTATGTATTGACAATGTCCTTTTTTTCCCCCACAAACTAAAATTTCTAGCAGGAGTTCGGCTAACATCTGTAAAAGATAAAATTCTCTACTAGTGGGAAACATTTGCTGCTTCGAGAAGATGAAGAGCAAAGACCTGTTAGGTATCTGATACTCAAATTAATAGAATATCATCAATGCCTACTTTCTGTTTTTTCTTCTTTACTTTTTGGAATTCGAGGTGACCTTACTAAGGATCTTGTGGCATAATTTCACACGTCATTCCTGTTCACTCTATATTTACCAATTTATGCCATCAAGGTAAAAGACTCTTAGCTTGAGATTTAGATCCTTAAATATGCGTGGAAATTGGAAATTTTGGTGATGAGTGTTTTCTTAAATTACAAATCAAAATATATACAATGATTACAAAATTTAACTAATTCGATCAGTTTAATTATATAAATTTTTAAATTTTAATTTTTTGAGTAGATTTATTTTGATAATTTTTGTTGTTAAAAATTGATCAGTTTACTAATTAATTGGCCAATTTTTATAAATTGATAAGTTTTTATAAATTAAAATTAATTAATTAATTATTATTTATAACTAACTTGATTTTTAAAACATTAAATATAAGTAATTATATTACTTGAAATTGTTTCCCTTTTTTTTAAAATAATGAGAATCAACATTCAAATTGACAAATTTTAAATGCTACATATAATTAATAAATTATACAAACCTTTACATTTAAAAACAATATTTTACGAGCTAAAAGAAGAGTTAGCTTAATAAGTTGTAGCTGCGTTTTCATTTAGAGCAATTCTAGTTTCCCCAAACACACAAATTGTCTCCGTCCTTATTGCTCTCTACGTATGTTTGCTTGTCCCTTGTTGGGTTGCTTTCTGTTGACAAACTTCTCAATCATGGGACCCAATGTTTTAAAAACCGGACCGGTCATCGAACCGGTGGCCTTACTGGTTACCGGTTTGACCGGTTCGACCGGTTCA
>JANTNU010000235.1:46348920-46369509 GCA_024752395.1 Erythroxylum havanense
ATTGTCATTTTAATGATTGGGAGGATATTTCTCGATCATTTTGGCCGTATTTAATCATATCTAATAGTCAAAATAGGGTAAAATTGGACCAAAAGAATTCAAACTCGTTAAAATGTCGGAGGGTTTTGGATGGCATTACTCAGTTGCTCGAGTGAGTACATGAATAGGAGAGGTGAGAAATTAGGAATAGCCAAACTAAAAAAAAAAAAGTCATGTTTTGCTTTCTTATGATACTCTTTCTTTATACATATAACATGCTTTTTATGCAACCCAATTATAAAATTACACGTAAAATAATATTTGTAAGTGTTCTTATCTCTACTTTTCATAAAGATGATGTGGATTTTTTATTATTTACGTCATAAACAAAATATTAAATATATTTAAAAAGTCACTTCATCCTCGTAATTCTCTAGAAAAATGAAAATCATATACCCCTAAACTAATAAGGTTTGTTTCCTTTGGACTACATACTTTTGAGACAAGATCCTCTGCTTAATTCTGTCCAATTAAAAAAATGTTATCATTATAGGTCGTTCACGTTAAGTCACGAGTTAACTTGCACTTACACAGCCATGACTTACATGCATAAACAATTGTGCACATGTGTCACGCTCGTTACATAAGTATCATAGGCGTGACACATGTGAGTCTTTTATATTATTTTAATTTTAATTATACTATTATTAGTTTAAAAATTAAAATTAAAATTAATTATGCTATTATTAATACTATAAAAAATAAAATTAAAATGATTAAAAAAAGAAACTAAAATAAGGTTTTACATTTGTGTGGTTTTCCATTTGTGTATGTCACACCTATGATACAAATTTTGATTTTTATTACTTTAATTTTAATTTTAATAAAATTTTTAAGATTAAAATTTCATTAATTTATTAAAATTGTTTAATTAATTTATAAAATATAGAAAATATTAAATTAAAATAAAATTGATTAATTTTATTGCTATTATTATATTAGCCCACATATTAATGCAACATTAAACATATTGTATATTTATGATTAAAAAAATTTATAACTTATGAAATACAAATAAATTATATAATATATTGTATATGTGGAATAATTTATTTTGAATTCAACAACTTATTTTAATTTCTCAAAATTACATTTTTTAACAAAGATATATTACTTTGGAATTATTTAACAATGAAAATATTTGTTCTTTATTAGAATAAATTTTGTTAGTAACATATAATTTCTAAATACTACTATTTAACTAATTTTCAACATCGACTTATATGATAAAATAGGATTTAAAATAAATGTGGTTAATAAAGCTTCAATTAATATGATAATATATTATATTAACTTTCATAATAAATAACTCAGTATAAGAATTTGTTACATAATATAATTCTAAATCAAAAGATATTAATGTTTTAAGACTTATCACTTGAATACTTTTTAAATTAATAAATTAAATTATATCTTAAAGATTGGAGATAAGATCAAAAGTTTAAAGTTTAAAATTTTATTAATTTACTAAAATTGTTTGATTAATTTATAAATTATAGAAAATATTTTAAATTAAAAACTGATAATCTATTATTATTATTAAAACATTTATAAACTTAGTTTTTTTAAAGATAAATACATAAAATCTAAATTCTTATGAAAATATTCAAAGAAATACTAATATATAATACTTATGTCCTTATAATTTTTAAAAAGTCCCGTCTTTATAGATTATTTTATACATAAACAGTTAATTTTATCAAACATTTTTAATAAAAAATAATGTTATTTGCTAGTCAAATAAGCTAATATAATCAATTATCAGCTGATTGTCAAACATAATCTTTGTCAAATACAAACACTTATATTCTGTCACCAAAAATATTGCACTACATAAATGAAGAGATACTTCTTTTAAGTTAAGATTAACTAAAGAAATAGTTAGGAGCTCACATGACAAACAAGCTAACGATGAATATAGCGTAACTAATCAGAATATTGGATCTGATACAAATCGAATGAACTGAGTTTAAATGTGCTTTAAGTTATTTTCTTCTTATGGTACCCTGTTAATGATGATTAACATATATCATCAACTAAGTAAAAAGGTAAACTTTAAACATTTAGGTCATGTTTGACAATTAATTGATTGTATTAGCTAATAACTGATTTTATCAGCAGTTAGGTGATAACTAATTATATCAACTGATTGAACCAACGGATAACATCATCTGTTTATTAAGGATGTTTGGTAAAATTAGTTGTTTAGTATTAGTTGTTTATGTATAAAATTACTTATAAGGGGAATGACTTAAAAAAAATAAGAAAATGGGTATTATATCTTAGTATTTTTTGAATATTTTCATAAGAATTAGATTTTAGATATTTATCGTTACATAAAAACTAAGTTTATAAATCTAATAAAAAACATGTAACTTATGATAATAAAAATTGATCAATTTTTAAATTTATTTTAATATTTTCTATAATTTATAAATTAATTAAACAATTTTGATAAATTAATAAATTAAACAAGTTGTCAAAATCAAAAAGAAATTATTCCACGTATATAATATATTGTAAACTTTATTTTTCATTTCACAATCATTCTTTTAAGAAAAAAACGTTATCATACATATATAATATTGCATTAATATGCACGCTAATATAATAATAAAAAATAATAAAATATTAATTTAATTTAATATTTTTATAAATTAATTAAAAATTTATATCAAATTTTAAATTTTAAATTTTATCTTAAAAATGTTATTTAAAAGTTAAAATAATAAAAAATCAAAATGTGTATCACATGCGTGAGATACATATAGAAAATAAAATAAATGTCGCAGGTGTATTATTTTTTTATAAAATTGTAGTATAATTCAAATTAAAATTTAATTTAAATTTTTATTAAATTAATAGTAATATGATTAAAATTACAATGATAAAAATAAAAATAAAAAAGACTCATGAGCTGTGACATTTAAGTCACAAGTTTATGCTTGAAGAGTAAAATTAAATTACTAAGTCACTCATAAGTTGTGAAATTTGAAATTTAAAAGAATAAAATTGAAGCAAAAATAACAACAATTATTTCAATTAGACAGAGTTATACAGAATAAGGTTAAACAGAATATCTCGTCTCCACATTTTTATGTCATTCACAACCTTACCATTTATCAATAATTTTCATACAACGGTTATTTCTTTGAGGGCATTTTCGCCCAAAAAGTAGCCGAAGTATCGTAAAATTTTGAGGAGGAACTTGTATTTGCCTACTTATCCGTTCAATGTATACTTTTTTTTAAAACACAAAAGGATTGTTTTATTAAATAGAATCAGCTAATAAAACATCCATAACAATGTTGGGTGGGTTATGAAACCACTCACTAACAAATTCATAAATTCTAGTAGCTTGAGCTAGTTCATGGGCAGCCATATTAGCTTGCCTGGGTACTGCAACAACCCTGCAATTACCCTGAAATTGAATCAATAGCATTCTAATGTCATCCACTAAAGCACCAAAGGAAGTAAAATCTAAACTGTCATTCTCCACAACATCGTGAACAACCGCAAGATTGTCGCTCTCACATATCACATTACTTTAGCCCTTCCCATATACTCAGCTTAGCGCCTCCTTAATGGCCCAAGCCTCTGCCACTCTTGATGAAAACATTCCTCTAAACCTTCCAGTTTTAGTAGCTAAGAAACTACCATAATCATCACGAGCCACCAAAGCAAACCCTGTATCTCAACCGTTAACATGTGTTGTTGCTTCCACATTCACCTTTACCCAGTTTGCCAACGGCTTCTTGGCTCTAATTTGCTGCTAATGCTGTGGCTTAGTCGCTTGGGCATTTTGTTAAACATTTTGCGTGCGTTGAGCAGTGAACCATATTGCTACCGGTGACTTGTACTTATTCGACCAAACCAAATTATTTCGAGCATTCCAAATTTTCTAGCAGATACCTAATATCATACTAGCGTCTTTATCATTAAATAACAATATAACCGCTCTCAACCAATCAACAAAGTACGCAACACTAGGTCTGTGCCACCTAAAGGAAGAACTCCATACCTGTTGAGTATAATTGCAGTTTACTAGCAGATGCAACGTCGATTCCTCCTCCAAATTACAGAGAGGACAGATGGATGGAATTTATACTCGTCGTTGCCGTAACGACACTCTTGTCAACAATATATTGTTGGCAACTCGCCCTACAAAGTTCCTTACCTGTGGCAGTAATGGTAGCTTTCAAAATTTGCGCCACATATGCAGAGCATGATGGTCAAGCTCTTCCACTTGAGTTAACAACTCACGATAGGCAGATCTAACTATAAATACCCCTTTCTTATCGAACAACCAGAATAAATTATCCTCAACATAATTGCTTAACGGAATAGACAGTATCTAAAAAGAATCCCTCTTATTAAAAGTGGCTTTAATCAAATCTCTATCCCATCTGCCCTCCTTTATTAAATTACTCACCTTGAAAACTTGCTTGTCTGGAGAAAAGACCGTAGAAACACAAGAGTTCTCAGGGTCTGAGATCCACGCATCCAACCAAATAGAAATCTTCTCACCCGAGCCAACCCACAAACACATCCCCTTCTACAAGACCTGCTTACTCTCCCAAATGCTCCTCCACACATAACTGGGATTAGCACCTATATCCGCATCCATAAAGCTCGAGTGCTCAAAATACCTGGCTTTAAGAACTTGAGCCATAAGCGAATTGGGGTATTTAATTAAACACCAACCAATCCGTCCTAATATAGCCAAGTTAAATTTTCGAATATGTTTGAACTGAAGACCCCCATGAGTTTTTCGCTTGCATAATCTTGACCAAGTCATCCAATGTAAATTCAGAGACCCCCGTCCATTCCTACCCCACCAGAAATCCGCAAACAACTTCTCCAAATCATCACAAATCCCTTTCGGCAACAGGAACAATGACATCACATAATTAGGCATCACCTGAAGCACTGTCTTAATTAAAATCTCCTTCCCCACCTTTGAAAGCAGTTTTTTCTTCTATGAGTTCAAACGTTTCCACAACTTATCTTTAACAAAATGAAAGACCTCTTTCTTATTGCGACCCACTGCTGTCGGCAACCCCAAATAGTCTCCAAGACTATCATATTTAGTAACCTGAAATGTACCACAAATCGCAGACCTCACCAACTGCGAAATGTTAGGACTATAACAGATAAGGGATTTTAAAAAGTTCACTACTTGTCCTGAAGCCTTCTCATAATCTTGAAGCACATTCTTCACCACACGCGCTTCCCTCTCGGTAGCCTTGAAGAATAACACACTGTCATCTGCGAAGAAAACACGGTTAATTTCTGAGGCCCCTCTTCTTATACAACATCCACGAAGCTCGCCTGCATCAACCCTAGTCTGAATAAGTCGAGACAATACTTCTGCACACATAATGAATAGGTATGGACTCGAGGGATCTCCCTGATGTAATCCCCTTGACTGTTGAATCGGCACAATGAACTTACCTTGTTGCAAAACCTTATAACTAACCGTAGAAATACATACTTGTATTAAATCCACCTAATCACTACAAAAGCCCATCCTCAACGTGACATTCTTCATAAAAGTTCCACTCTAGCCTATCATAGGCTTTACACGTGTCAATCTTCAAGGCCACTATACCCGTCTAACCCACCTTTTTGCTTCAAAGAGAATGAATAACCTCATAAGCAATGATGGAATTATCCTGGATTTGTCTCCCAACCACAAACACACTTTGCTACCGAGAAATAAAAGTCGCCAAGAAAGGTTTCAATCTATTGGTTAACATCTTAGAGATAATTTTGTAAAGAACCTGACATAAAGCAATGGGTCTCATATCCATCATTGTCTCTGGAGTTAACTTATTTGGAATCAAAACTAAAAAGGTCTCATTAAGATACGGCGGGAAACTCCCACTCGCAATATGCGATATACAAAACTCCGAAATTACCCCTATCAACTCCCGACGATTTATCCACACCCATGCTGAAAACTGCACACCTCACATCCTCAATAGTGAAAGACTGAAAGGTGTCATCAACGCAACATTTACCTCATCCGAAACTAACCGAGGAACATAATTCAACACCGCCTGCGAATCACAATAATGTGAATATATAGCTGCTCAAAATAATCAGTATTCACGTCAGATAGGTCAGAGTCCCACGCACGCCAAACCCCGAAGCAATCCTTCAGTTTCTCCAAACTATTCCTCGGCTTCCTCTATGATACACGAGCATGAAAAAATTTTGTATTCCTACTACCTTCTCGTAGCCATTCGACTTTCGCCCTTTGCCTCCAATATAGCTCCCGTTGATTAAGTAGAAAACTATACCTTTCTTTAGCCAGTAAAAATTCCCTCTTATCTACACTACGCCTCTTGCCCCTTAAATACGACATCCTCTATCGACAACTATCTATTTCTTCTTGAAAAGTATTTTTAAAAGCATAACCCCATTTCGTTAAAGCTTTGCTACAATGCGATAATCATGAAACAAGATCAGCACTGTTCGTACTTCCAACACTCCTCAACCAATAGACAACATTCGATCTCTTTATTCCAACAGTTTTCATAACGAAACAAGTATACTTGGCTTTGCGGAACAAAAACTCTTATCTGCAAAAAAATTGGTAAATGATTCGAAGTCGATATGTCAAGCACAGAAGCCTTGGCTTGACTAAATTTTCGTTTCCAGTTCCCACTAATTAAGCATCAATCAAGTGTAGCTTCCATATGATCACCTCCCTTTCTCCCATTATCCAAGTGAACTGATATCCATCATTCCGCAGATCCATCAAATCTGTCGTAGAGACTGCGTCTCTAAAACCCTGGATAAGGGAATTCAGTTGCGCTTGATCCCCTACCTTCTCACGAGTGCCCAATATGTCATTAAAGGCGCCCATGCAGACCCATGGGAGAGTATTACGTGAGGTCAAGTTCTTCAGGATATCCCATGAAACATGCCTAAGACTCCTCTCAGGTTCACCATAAAAGCCAGTTATTCTCTAAGGATTCAATCCCACCAAACTCACCTCAATATCAATAAATCTCGGTGAAGAATATAGAAGCTGAATAGAATTAACTCCTTCCCAAAATAATGCGAGACTACCACTATGACCAACACAATCTACAGAAAAGAACCCTCATAATTCACAAGATTCTTTATTTCATTAATCTTAGAAAAAGTACAAAGAGTTTCAACTAAAAAAATAAAATTTGGTCCTTTCTCCCAAATAAGTTGTTGTAAGTTTTGAACAACTTTAACATTTCCAAGCCCATGACAATTCCAGCTTAAGCAACTCATATCTGTCGGCGGGGCTGACAACCAGCTCCTGCCTTCCCCCTGTTTTTTGAAGCATTGGGTCCTCTGCTTTTCTGATTAAAGCTTTCATTTCTTCCAGCCTCACTCATTGGGCTACTACCCTCCTCCTCTGTACCATCTGACCCAACTCGTCTACGCTTAGGATCATTAATAGTAACTATTTTGGGCCTCATTTCTCCCTCCACATTTACTGCCTTATTCCCCACAATATTCCTTGGATCCTTCATATTCAAATTGCCACTAGAAATGCCTTCCATCACTCCCTTATCCCTACCTAAATCCCACGAAAATAGTGGGTTAACTCCACGAAATCTGAGCCTTCCCGTACTAGTTCCACCGTCATCTTCTCCAATCATCCCTTCACCAATGCCATCCACGAAACCTGGTTCCTCTCGCAACCACTTTGAACCAATAAAACTCTGCCGACGTCGATTGCCATCACGCAAATGAGGACCAAATTTGCGAGGAACAGGTGCCCCATTAGCGTGCACTGGAAGAGGGCAGATTTTTTTCCCCATGGCCTATTATGCCACACAAGAAACAAAACGTGGGAATCCTCTAGTAAACGAAGTTCACGATAATTACCTCATTGGAATCTCCTTTATTGAGCTTCATTGCTTCTTTAATAGGCTTTTGTATATCAAACTTGATACGAACTCGCCAAAATTCACACCACTTCTGCACACAGTTATTCAGATCAGCCTCCACAAACTCACCAATGACATCTCCCACCCGTTTCAGCACACTCTCCGATTTAAATCCCACCCTCAATCCAAAGACCTTCACCCATAAGTACAGATGATTGAGAGGGACATCACAAGGGTGGTCATAGTCTCCCATCTTCTCCATTAGCAGAGCCTGGTTATTGAATGACCAATGACTCATATCAAGAATTCGGTCCATGTCCACCTTATGATAAAACTGAAACAAATATAATCCCCCGTTCACTTCTCGCACCGATATACTCATTACAGGCTTCATAAGGGCTGCCAATGTGTGTTTCATAGCCGTAAAGTTAACCGGTCGTTCAATCAAGAAACGCCCAACCACAAGGTTGAGTCGCTAGACTCCTTCGCTATATCGTCATTGATAACCACCACCTCTTCTTCACCATCATTATCAACAGATAGACTAGCCATATTCTCTACCATTCGATCTGTATCCATGAGTAGAGCGAAAAGAGAATAGAGAGAGGGAACAGGAAACAAAGAACAATCAAAAGGACGAAAAACTTGTTAGTTGGACAAGACGAAAATCCTCGCTATTGTTTTAAATATCAATAACTCATCTCAAGGGGATAGGTCAAGAATTAGGGGGGTTGAGAATCAGATGAAAAGCTAGAGAGAAGTCAGAGCGTCTTTCTCTAAAAACTTTTATTAGTGACTTTTAATTTCAATATATACTTAATAAAACATGTACAGTCTAAGCGTATGAGAACAGGCACGAAACATAACACTAAAAAAAAAACAGAGGAGTCATAATGATATGTGCGTAAATGAAGCAAATTTGGTCTACAAAAAAAGAGTTAAAATTTGGGACAATTTAAAAAAACTTCAAATTTTAGCTTTTGAAAAAGTTATATTTTAATATTTAAAAAAGTTATTTCTATTTCAAAAGTGTTTTTGAAATTTACAGTTAAGCACGCATTTTTTTTCAAAAGTACATTTTTTCACCGCAGAAGCTATTTAAAAAAAATAGTTGTTTGTCTTCAAAAGCTGAACCAATCAGGTGTTAAGTTAAAATGTTACTGCTGAAGAATAACATTATTTTTAGGGAAACTTTTTTACAGTGTGAGCATCGGTGATCATTAATATTATAAATAGTTAAAAATATTATTTTTATAATATAAAAGATTCCTTATGTAGTATACAGTATAGTCATTAATACTAACTATTTAATTAAACATATTTTTAATATAGTATAATTAATTTTCCTTTTTTTGTGCTTCTCCTAACGAATTAAAAAGAAACAAAAGATAGGACTACCATAAAAATTTGATAGGAACCTTATGTTTTATCGCTGGTCACCCACTTTTCCAGTCATATGCATATTACATAAACCAAGGGCAATGACTAACTTCAAACGTGGCCTTCGAATATGAATGTTATTTTTAATGGAATGCATTAATTAATTTTCCCGCTTCTTTCCGAGCCTCTCCCGCCAAATAAAAAAAAAAACCCTGCTTTTCCTACTCGGGATTGCCTTAAACCCTGTCTCACAAACATGAACGTGGAAATGATCATGGGCATGGACATGGACATGGACATCCCTCTTCCCGACGAGTTGGAGTGGCTCGAAGCCAACTCTCATCATCTTCACGAAGAACAAACCCATGAACGGCAACTGCCTCAATCTCCCCAGATCGACGCTTGCAAGCGTCCCCCTGATTCAACGCTCTCATCGGATGGGAAGAAAAGTAAAACTCGCCACCTGGAGGTCGACGAGGATTGGCTCCTCTACTCGCCACCGCCGCAGAACCAGGAGATTGTTATGGGGGAGGAGGAGGAACAAGAGGAGAGGATTCTATATAAGTATGCTTCAGAAATTGATGGCGACTTCTTTCCCGTGACGGCTCCCGGTGGTAATGATAGGGTTTACGCTAAGTTATGTAGAGTATCGAAGGAAGAGGCTTCCATGAAAATTCAATCAAATGGTAGTGAATGTGATACTATTCCCAATTCCCTTCATTCTGTGATGTTATTATTGGTCAGTTCCTAATTTTGCTGAGAAAGTGCTGGAATTTTGGAGAATTTGATTTATTTGTTTGATATTTCTTCTTCTTCTTCTTCAAGTAATTGATACTGGTTCATCTTTATGAATTGTTAGTTGCATGCGAAACACATGTTTGCTTAATCAAAGGCTGGAATAACCTTTTATTTTGGTTGCACATCCGTCATACTTCTCATGATGTCTCCTAAATAATTTTAATTTCTTAGTTGTATAGCTTCTGATTCTTACTAATTTGCAGGTCTCATGTTAGAACCTGTTAATGTTCTAATGCAAAGAATGGATCAAGAGGCATTCACCAGGGTATGTGTCATGGTGTGTACTTTTTGAACGGTAGTGTGTAAGTAGCCAAATATCTTTAACATGCTATGAAATCACCTCCTATGCAGGAAAATTTCTTGTTTAAGTTTGTGGATAAACGGTATGTGTGAACTGTGGTGGAAGCATTTGTTTATACAACGTAAAAGCTAGAGTGAATATGTGCATCAATAATCTATATATTATCCCATGGTTTAAATGTAGGGATTTACCTCATGAGTTAATGCGTAGTTTTATTGAGGCCTGATCTTAAAGAATATGACCTACTTCTGTACTTGGGATCTTGGCAAGTTTATTTTTCTTGGCCAAACAAACATGTACAAGAGTATAAAACTAATGAGAAGTCTGGTTGGTCAAGGGTGTATAATAAGATATTGGTGTTTTTGAGGTCAAAATCTTATCAGTGTTATATCTTTTTTTTTAATTATAAGATATCTTATTGCATGATTTGTTGTGCTGAAGGCCTTGAATGCTAGTTCTGATTCTCAGAGCGATGAGTTTCATCCTGAAACTCATGTGCATGAACAACTTTGGGTGGACAAATATTCTCCAAGTTCCTTTACTGAACTACTTAGTGATGAACAGACAAATCGTGAGGTATGTGGCAATTAATATCTAAAACTCTTATCTATTTATGCTTGTCCAAACTGTTTCAAATTGTTCTAAGGCATCGATTTTGTTGAACATCTGTTATAATTGCTTAAACTCTACATGGCATCCCACTGCAGGTCCTTTTATGGTTGAAACAATGGGATTCTTCTGTTTTTGGGTCTGAAATAAGGAGTACATCAAATGAGGTTTTGTCCGCTTTAAGACGCCATTCTTCTGTCACTCAACATCAAAAGCATTTTGATGCAGCATTCCTGCGGAAGACTGGGCGACAGAGATTTTCCACTGGGAACACTTCAAATTCTAATAGTTCGCATAATGTAAACAATCTGAAAGGGTTCCAGGAAATGTGGCACAAGAAATCAAGCCTCACTGGTCCACCGGAGCAGAAGGTCAGCCAAAATTTTATGAATTTTTTTATGTAATTGGAAATAGAAACAATAGGCAATGCATGGTATTGATGTGTTAGACTTCATGCATGTCATCTACTCTCTTTTATGTTCCAGTGAGGGATATCCTTGTAATTTTCAAATTTCACATTTGAGAAAGGTGATATGTTAAATAGACTGGTAAATCATGGCTTTCAAGATCTCATTACTCATTACTTCACGTATCTCTTTACATAACATAATGTTTGATTGAAGTGGGACATTTTATCCCAGATAGGACAAATTTACTTCTGTGAGCAAGATCAAATGCCGAAACATTTTCTTGTTACCTTTAGAGAATGAATCTGCAAAACATGATTTCTAATGGAGTTAAGCGAGATGTTTACAAACTGCAAAGAAGGTATCAAAATCTTTATGTTATGGGTTGAATTATGTAAATGATGAATTAGAAGTTCCTTTCTCACTTCCAAAACTGTATCTGTACGGTTGGAGAGGTGAAAAGTTACTTGATATGATGTGAAATTTTATATATGCCAAAACTTATGTAATTGCAACTTTAGAGAATTAATTATGATCAAGAAATCATGAAGCAAAAAGTATATACATATGTGCTTTGGTATAATGAAATATAGGGGCATTCCTGTGAGGCCTTTCTGCATGATGCGACAAAAGAATATGATAGCAGTGGCTCATCCAACCAAGTGAAAAATAGACACCACTTTTGTAAACGGATGGATGGTTAATTGGATGTTGCGTCTTTGTTGCTTAATGGTAACTATTGCATGCATCTCCTGGATATGAACTCCAATGGCTCATCCAAGTGGAAAATAGACGCCACTTTTGTAAATGGACGGATGGTTAATTGGACGTTGCATCTTTGTTACTTAATGGTAACTATTGCAGCATCTCCTGGATATGAACTCCCGCGTCCCAGGGACAACTTCAACAGTGCTTTTGTTTTTTATTTTGGAAAAGTTAGTACATGGATAAATCTGTTCCTCACAATTAGATTTTTTGTACTAGAATCAGATTTCAATAAATAAGATCCTTGATGCTATGTTCAGACTAGCTCTAGAACCAAATACAAGCAGCAAATTCTTGTTATGGAGTCTCAGTAAATAGCATCATCTATGCTATGTTCAGACTCAGATATTCTATTCTGCCTTGAGATGCATAAATCAAGATTCAAATTGCAGACTGCAACTGCAATTGTGGCAACCATATCCTTGTTGTGGTCCTAACTCTTAGCACATTAGACGAGCATAGCAGATACACATGTATTGTAGCTTCTTACAGAGACAAATTATGTTATTGTGGTACCATCTTTGTGGCCATAACAGAGCATCCCATGGACTATACTCAACTCTTTTTTCAGAACATTTCCCAACCAGACATGGTTCTTCTTAATTTCTCAATTGAATGCTTGGAATATGTAACATAACTCCTGCAATGCCTGTGATCACGAAATTTTCTTTGTGGTTGCAACTACTTTCAAAACCTTGGTATTAATATCTACGGAATCAATTTATATGAACAAGAATAAATGTAAGAGGCAAGGTGCCAGCTTGGGCCCTTGATGAACTATCATTTTCGTTGTTATCGTGGCTGCTATGTTCTCTTTTTCACTCATTTAGTGATATGTAACAATTATCATTAGATATCCAATGCAATGCCAAGATATATTATATGAATTACATTCTTTGCATGTTTTCTTCTTCTTATTGCAGCTTCTCCTTTTGATTTGAAGCTTAAAATTTCTAAACAATTTGTTATTGAATCTTATGGCCATTGCAGATCCTTTTACTTTGTGGTCCCCCAGGGCTTGGAAAGACCACTCTTGCTCATGTTGCTGCTAAGCATTGTGGATATCGAGTTGTGGAGGTTTGTGTGCTTACTTCTAAGGAGCCATAGGCATGCACAATCATGGTTGCTTGAGGTGGTCTTATTATTACTTTTGAAACTGCTAAGATTTTCAACATGTCTCAACAAGTGTTGAATAGTAATGCATTGATGAATACGAGTTTTAGGATGAGAATTTATCATAGGAATCTTGTGGTGATCCTAGGATTTTTAGTTTATATCTTCAAGATATTTGGTTACATATCTTCCTCCATTGCACTTACGATGAGATTTTGGATCCCCACTCATGCTACAGTTTATCACATGACATTCTCTATTTAAAACATCCTTATTGTATTTTTACTTACTAAAAGTTTTGATATTGTAGGTCAATGCTAGTGATGATAGATCCTTGTCTAGCATAGAAGCTAAAATCCTTGATGTGGTCCAGATGAATTCTGTGATTTCTGACTCAAAGCCCAAGTGTTTGGTTAGTGATGGTGTTCCAAGTTGGACTTGTTTACTTATGTGTGATATGCATGATAAACAGTTTATTTCTTCAGGTGATTGATGAAATCGACGGAGCTCTTGGTGAAGGAAAAGGTGCTGTGGAGGTTATTCTGAAAATGGTACGGAGAAATATTTCTTCTATTTCTGTGACACCTGTCAGATGAATAGCTCAGGGTATTCTTTTTGTTTGTTCGTGTTTTCTGCACATTAAACTTGCTACTTTCTTCTTATCCTTTTCTTTTTCCTTTCTTGCTCTTACTGGAAAACTTCTTTCGTGCTTGATTCTACCAGTTTATGCTACCTTGATTGTAGTGTCTTTGTGGCTTTTGGGTTGGCGCCTGATGTTCTCCCCTTGTACCTCCAAAATATATACATGCTAGCACTGGTTAATATTTCCTAAAGACGTGGAGAACAAAAGATTGTATTTTTGTATTGTTTTATGTTTTAGAGCGAAGAGCTTAGTGATAGGATGAGTGGGAATCTAAATTTGTGCGTGATGTTTTATAGGAAATGGAATCTAATACTGATAGTTAAACTTAGTTTAACTTGCAGTTTGCATGGTAAGCGATGTGTGGAACAATTGTCATATGATTCTATTAGTCTTAATTAGAAGTATACTATAATTTTATTTGCTTTATTTCAAGTTGAAGTCTTTCCATGCTAGTATGCAGGGTACAGTAGGATTTCTACCTGGACAAGAAACACTTTTGTTCCTATTAGGAAATTAGTCTAGACCTTAATAAATAAGGGTTTAGCCTCAATTTAAAGCATATTCTAGTTATTTGTTAATTGATCTTGAAGACTTAGCTTCCTAATTTTGGTTTTTTTTTGTCTGTACTCTGCTTTTTCTTCGGTTTTGTTCTGAACATCCTTTTCCCCTTGGATTCAACTTCTATCCCTGTTTATCTCTTCAATGCTACATTTCTTGCGCTATTTCCTATCAAGGACAACTTGTCCTACATCAACAACTTTTGCTGGTATATGCGATTCAACCAATAAAGCTATTTAAGATTCCTACTGGGTGCAACATTTTTAACAAGTGAATTTCTTTGACCATTGAATCATCCCTGGATTTGTCACCTGACAAGGATACTGTACATAGCTCTTTATCTCATATGGTTTTATATGAATTTGAATATCTTCTTTTCTTGGAATTCGAACTTTTTAAAGGATATGAACATGCAATGTGAGTTTAAATTCATGATTTACAACATATATTGCACTTGTATGCTCTTGCAGGTTTCTGCAGAAAGGAATTCAGATACTGCAAAGGAAAATTTTGCTGAAGAAGAGCACACCCGAAGTATATCCTCGAAAAAGAGGCTGCGAAAAACAGTGTCACTGTCAAGACCTGTAAGTTTGAAATGATCCTAAAGAAACATTTAATGGTAAATTCTTTTCTTTATAAATGGTAATGTTTATAATTGGCTTTCTATGTAGGTGATTTGCATATGCAATGACCTATATGCTCCTGCACTAAGACCTTTACGTCAGGTAGCAAAGTAAGTTTTTGCTTTTAAAGAAATCTTCTACCAGAGTCTAAGAAATAATTCTTTGATTGCTGAGTGTCATTGTTTCCTGGTTTAGTAGGAATAACGAAAACTATTTTGTTGCATTTAGCATTGCTTTTTGAACTGCTTTAGGGGGTTAAAGGCAGGTTTGCACAAAAAAGGAAGGAAGCAGATCTTCAGTTGATTGGTTAATTTTCATGACGAAGCACTTTTCTTTACATGTTTCTTTCCAAACCATTATTTGAGGAAAACCTACTGTTAACCAAGACTACAATGAAGTTATTTTTACGTTATTTGTGACTTCAATCTTTAGCCTGTTATTAATAATCTTTATTCTTTTTTAACCTTATGCATTTATTGTTTACTTATATAATACCTTTATCAAATATGCCAGATTGTTTTTTTTTCCAAATAATTTCACAACATTGTTTTATAATGATTACCAAGCAAGCAGTTAACTGCTTTTGTCAACGCACTTCTATCTAAAGCACTTGTCTGGGATGGATGTTAAGTTCTTTCCAGTGTTGTTATAGTTAACCTACCTGCACTGATACCAGTTGATTCAATCTGGGAGTAAGTGTATTTTTCTTCTTCTACGATACAGATTTTCTATTTGAGATTGCTGGAGTTATGGCTTTTCTTGATATCTTGATGCATTTTGATGCTATGGACCTACGTTTACCTGATAGCTATATTTTACTTGATCCGTCATTTTTTACATTTCAACAATGTGCTAATTCTTAAGGGTTTAAACCTGTTACTATATTGGCAATTTCTTTTTGAAAATTTGCAGGGTTCATATATTTGTTCAACCAACAGTCAATCGAGTGGTTAATAGGTAATGGGTTTTTTATAATTTATATATATTTATTTTATTTCAAGTGTGCTAATTGAAGCTTCCATATTGATCACAGTACCTGCTTACTTAATTTTCAATCTACTTTCCTAGTTTTTCTTCAGACCCATGCATTTTTGTTAAAAGCTATGAGCTTAAGCTTGGCAGCTTTACTCTCAATTACAAAATTTAATCAAACGTGTTGTATCCATGCTTTTCTATTTCCTTAAAGTTTGATTCTTAAACGTCAGCCCAGCTAATTTATTTTTCTTTACTATCCTGTTCTCCTTTAACAAAGACAATAAGAGCAGTGTACAAAACCGAAACATGAAAATCACTCCTGGTTTAACACTTCAAATTGTAAATGAACTCCTGGAGAAGTAATGGGACATTATATTACAATAGGAGCAAGAAGAAGCAAAATAGGGACATTGACAGTAACAATGTACTTGTATCTCCGAGGATTGTGAGAATATGAAACCTTAGTGAATCTCTCTCAGTTGAAATATGGACCTTACAAGAACAAAGCTTGCTAAAGCTTCAAATGAATATCAGCCATCCCAAAGAACTTCTCTCACGAGGTACTAAAATTTGTAAATCTGCGAAGAATTGAATTCTAATAATCAAAATCCTTTAAAACGCCTTATTTAACTATTGTTTGAGAAGTCATTGCAGTGCATATTTCAACATATTTATCCATTCACTCATATGGTCTCTACTTTCATAGTTTAATGCATGTAACGGTGTAGATCATCTTAGTGAAATGGACCTTAGGTTATCACGAGATTCAATAGTGATTCTCGGATATTCTTTTCTGTGTGGGGGTAGGGAAAACACTTTGAAATGTGCTGAAAAGTAATTTAAAATGCCTACACCAGGCATTTGTTTTGCATTTTAACTAGCAAATTTTTAATTGTTTTATAGTTTAAAGGAAGTCATCTAGTTAAGCATACCTTAAAGGAAGGATCTTTCAGTTAATAAAAGTTTCTCCTTTTCTCTTTTCTAATGAGGAGATGGGAAGGAACATAAAAGCGTTTCTGAAAACATTTCAGACAAGTAAACAAGTTTAATAAATATATCAAGAGAATATGAGGCATAACGTATTGTTTTGTTCCTCCTTTATCACATGAAAATCTATCTCTAGATTTGGATTTGTGATTCCTTGCATGTACAACCAAATGAACTTCCAGTCGTGAAATGGCATATCTTAGAGCTGATGTTACAGTTATATGATTCAGTTTTCGCATCATTCATGGACGAAGGTTGAATGCTTTCTTGCTATTGTTACTGAACTTTTATGACCAATAGGTGTTATCATATTCTTGTTGTATGTTAAAATTGAATTTGAGTTTCAGCACAAGTTTGAAATTAAGCTTTATTTTCAACTTTAGGTCCAGGCTTGTGCTTTCTCCACTCTTGGCAAGCCAACAGACTTTCAAGTTTGGGGACATATTAGAGTTTATAAAAGATAGTCTTACAGCTTTCACTTTAACTTTTTGTATTTAAATGATTTTCTGATAGCTACCAAATTGCTCCTTTATTTTTTTCTGAAAATTTATCATTGCAGGCTCAAATATATATGTAACCAGGAGGGTATCAGAACAACTTCCATTGCACTTACTGCACTTGCAGAGTACACTGGTGAGACTGTGCTTATCCATTTCTGTGAGATGCTAATCGTAATTTCATGAATTAAAACGTGATATTTCTTAATTTACTTCTCACATGTAATTCATGTCTCATAAGAAGTGCCATGAGTTCGTCCCAATGTGAAATTTGAGTGAAAAAGCTTACATGAAAATGTATCATTATGTAATCCATGTCTCATAAGAATTGCTATTATGAAATTTACTTCTTTGGTCCCAGTGATCTTTTGTTATCTCTGTAATCTAGATATTTTGGATTATGCTAGTTTTTTTGTCCTCTAGATTGTATATATAATTTTATAATGAAGTCTATCAATTTTTTTTTTTTAAAAACTAGTTATTTTTCACTGTCACCTTGCAGAATGTGATATTCGCTGCTGCTTGAACACCCTTCAGTTTCTTAGCAAGAAAAAGGAGACTCTTAATGCGGTAAGTCTACAATAAAGTTATGCATTCTTAAACTCGCTGGCGATTTAAACTGTCCAAATGTTGGAGAACTTAAAGGATATTTGATTATAAAGTAAGGTCATTGTTGGTTATGATAACTAGCATCTGCAATCAATAACTAGACCCAGCTTCATCACCAATCTATTGGTAAGTATCTAGTTATGTTTTACAGAATCCAATTTAACTTTGTGGTCTGTATTAACTTTGTTCTATAGCAGTATGTTGGTAGAGAAAAGGATCAAAAGTCATCCCTTTTCCTGTCAAGTTGAATTTTGTGTGAGGAATTTTTGGGGATTAATTGATAGTTTAGAAGAATTCTGATATGCTATTACTGTAACTCCTATATTCTGCCGACTTTATTGAAGAATAACATACTTTTTGGGCCTCAGTTGGAAATAGGTTCTCAAGTGGTTGGTCAGAAGGACATCTCAAGAAGTGTTTTTGATATCTGGAAAGAGGTGATGTAAAGAATACATGGGGAGGAAACTAACTATGCATTGTTTTGCATAGAAGTATATCATTTGAATTTCTTAAATTTTCTGCAGATTTTCCAAAAGAGGAAAACAAGAAAGGTTAAGCAATCTGGTAGTAGCAGTTGCAAAAAGTCCAGTGGATTTGATTTTTTGTACTCCCTCATATCCAACAGGTAAATTGTATACCATTAATTTCATTTTATATTTATCATCCTTTTAAAATTGTGGCTGCTCATGCTTGAATGTTAAAACAAATTTGCAGGGGTGATTATGACATTATTATGGATGGCATGCATGAAAACATTCTGCAGCTTCAGTATCATGATCCGCTGATGCAAAAGACAGTAATAGTTCATTGTCCTTGATGAATCCTTTATGTTCCTTAAGCAAATGCTTATGCTAAAACAAATCATTGGCTTATTTATAGGTTAAATGTTTCAACAGCTTTGGTATCTCGGATCTAATAAATCAACGTATTTTCCAAATGCAGCAGTTTACCCTTAATGGTAAATGTGTGATAAATTTCATTTTTGTTCCTTTTCAAAAGCTGAAACATCTCTCCACTGTTCTCTTCTATTCAGTGTACCAGACTCCTCTTGCAATTACTGTACACTGTCTTGTATCTGATGTTCAAAAACCTAACATTGAGTGGCCGAAGTCTTATCAAAGGTACTTGGAAATTTTATTTCCAAGTCCGGTTTGAATTTTAAATTTGGCATATTCTTATTATCACATGCTTGAGCCTTCAGATACCGAACGACAATGATGGACAATACGGACATGTTAAGGATTTGGCAAAGCAAAATTCCGCCATACATATCCAGGCATTTGTCAACTAAATCTGTCGTCGAAGATTTAGTATCTCCTTTGCTTCATATTCTTTCACCAGCAACTCTAAAGCCGGTAAGTTGCCTTAAATTTAGCATGATTGCCTTTCCCGATGCATTATCTGCTTGAAAGTAACAAACAAAAAATGCGTCTGGACAAATCCTATTACACATTATCCTGCTTGGTGGGAGAATCTATACCTGGTCTAGTGGCTGATGAACTAATATCAAAAGGTTTTGGTAAAAGCTTGGTTTAGAAAGCATATAATCAATGACAGACGCAAGAAGAGAGACAGAAATGCAGTAGCTAAAGATCTGGGTTTTCAATAGCTTCCTCAGCAAATACAATAGCATGAACAATATTATCTATTGAGCTCAGAGACCAATTAAATCTTTCAGTAGCTTTAACTCATGTTACATCCATAATAATTGCAATATCTTTCTTTATTTCATAATCGTTTTTGCACCTTTTCAGGTCGCATTGCACTTACTGTCAGAAAAAGAGAGGAATGATTTGGCTCAGTTAATCAGCATAATGGTGGCATATTCCATAACATATAGAAACACAAAGAACGGTCCTCTTTCCTGTAACCAGGAACATGATGCTGCCTTGGATGCCTCAATGCTTTCATTTGATCCTCCCATTTGTGATTTAATCAACTTCAAGGTCGGCAATTTTTTTTTCCATTTGTTAATTTACTTCAAGTTCTGAAATTTCTCCATTCCTTTACGACAAGTAACATGATGGCTTTACTAGAATTAAACAGGGTTACAGTTCTGGTCATTTTGTACTCCCGTTAGCTGTGAAACAAGTTTTGGTTCATGAGGTGAGGCATTAATCCACTCAATACTTCCTTTGATTTTTGTGACAGCTAACATGGTTCCATGTCTATCAAGTTTTTCCTGTGATTCCTGGAATTAAACATGGTGACAATTATGTTAATTATGAACTGCTTTAGTAATAAAACTGCAATTAAGTCATGTAGATCCAAAACATCTACGGCCTCTACACCAAGCAACCATAACCTAAAATAGTGAATAGGTTCGAGCAAGCATGGAAAGCTTATTTCTGGTATTAACTTATGCAAGTGAGGGAACAGAGAACTCATCTACATCCTTGGAAT
This sequence comes from Erythroxylum havanense, assembly GCA_024752395.1. Lineage (NCBI taxonomy): Eukaryota > Viridiplantae > Streptophyta > Magnoliopsida > Malpighiales > Erythroxylaceae > Erythroxylum > Erythroxylum havanense. Next base: position 46,369,508 of record JANTNU010000235.1, read on the forward strand.
AA
>JANTNU010000235.1:46413574-46427415 GCA_024752395.1 Erythroxylum havanense
CCTGCTCCCTCTTCCTCCTAACATAAGTCACTATGGGTTTAGGATCCATAGTGCTACCCGGGTCCATAGTGCTATCACATGCCATACTGTAGAAACACTTTTAGTGTTGGATAGCAATGTTATGATGTTGATAGTTGGAATTGTTCTGAAGCATTCTTAGAGTTCACTCATTTGTTTAAATTTTTGTGTTGAATGGTTTCTTGATATGGTGTCAAAACATTAAACCCCCTCGGCAATCTATTAAGAAAATGATTTTGAATCATGGATTGAACCTTCCAAATTGGATTTGGACCCATGGCATTATGTTTTGATATGTTAATGAGATTGTGACATCTAAAAAATGGGAGATATGGATCTTAGACTATGATTCAGTTCACTGTGTATTTCTTGGGCTTGTGGTTTAATGCCTTAATGCCATTGCTGGACTAATTTGGGCTTGAAGCTTTCCGAAGATATCAAATCCTTTATAATTGATAGATCTCAAATTCAAACTACTATCCTCATTTATGGCAATTGTCACTTTTTATGATTTAGGTGTTGCTCAACGTTTTAGGCTTTTGACTTGAATGATTTCTTTGGACTTATGATGGCTTTCACTTCAAGAGTCCTCATACTTGTAGCATCTTTCTGGAAATGGAGGATGGTGGCTTTGTCTAGTAACATGTCCCATTTCAATTAGTTATGTTTGAGCATGAGATGCTTAAATGACTTTGCATTGCTTCTGCTAGCATCAGATCCATGAATGCATATTTATGTCATCTTATCATTATCCCATTTTTTGACGACCAGAATGAAGTTACTAGAGCCATTGAGTTGAGGGAAATTATAACCTCATTGGGTCCAGCTTATATTAAACTTGGTCAAGCATTGAGTATTCGACCGGATATATTGTCACCTGCTGCTATGACCGAGATGCAAAAGCTTTGTGATAAGGTACAATCATACTGTATCCCTTCTTTGCTTTCTTGTCATTATTACACTTACTATTAACCCGTCCTGATTGGTACCTTATTTTATTCATTTGTCACTAAATATTGATTAAAAAGTGTCATGATCCTAATGTTTGACATAACTGAAACGAAAGCTTGAAAGATATGAATCTACTGCATTGCCAGCTCTAAACTAATGCATTCATCATCTAGAAAATAAGTAATGTTCATCTTAGTTTCAATCACAGAATGTGCTGATACAGGATTGTTATTTATTCATGGTCTTGTTACTTATATTTTCAGTCCTTTCATATTATGTTGAACTTGTACATCTTTATGTCTTCATGTTTTTCAAAATGATTCATCCCCACTTGTTGTCAGTGGAGTGATTTGGTTTTGTTTCTTTTGTTGCTTTCATGACAAATGCCTGAATGAATGAAGCTGCTCATGGTTGATATGGATTTTACTCTCTTTTCTTATTAATGTGTCTGGACTTAGAAATCATTTTCACCAAAAGGTATACTCATGATGATCTATGTATTAAGTTTCTGGTTTAATATTGCTATTTCTTGTCTGCCTTTCCCGTAATTTGGGCTGCTTCCTTTCTGTAGCTGATTTTTTTCCTTCTTTTGGCTTTGACGATCTGAAGGTGCCGTCATTTCCTGATGATGTAGCAATGGCTCTTGTTGAGGAGGAACTTGGTCAACCGTGGCAGAATGTTTACTCCGAACTTTCTTCTTCCCCAATTGCTGCTGGTAGTCTCAATCTTATGAGATTCTAAGGAGTGTTTCTCTGCAATTGTTTGATTGTTTCAGATTTTAGTAACAGGGTTTCTGTGGCAGCCTCTCTTGGACAGGTGTATAAAGGTCGGCTAAAAGAAAATGGAGATCTTGTGGCTGTTAAAGTACAAAGGCCTTTTGTTCTTGAGACAGTCACTATTGATCTTTATATTATTCGGAATCTTGGATTGGCACTCCGCAAGTTTCCCCAGGTGTTTTGTTTTTGTCAACTAACCAAGGGATAGACACATCTAAAATTTATCTTGACATTCATCTTCTGCAGCTGAAGTAATGTTCTTTGTTATTACTACAGATATCTGTTGATGTTGTTGGATTGGTTGATGAATGGGCATCTCGGTTTTTTGAGGAACTGGACTATGTTAATGAAGGAGAAAATGGGACACTCTTTGCTGAAATGATGAAGAAGGACCTTCCACAGGTGAGTGATTACCACTAGTCTTATTTATGGCTCTTGAGTTTTAGTCAACTTCCCTCGTTAGCTTAATCATATAAATTTGCTGATATTTATGCATTTAGTTTCAAAATAGTTTTTTAAGAAGCAAAAGAAAATAATAAGGTTCTTTCTCTCTCTCTTACAAGGATCAGTCACTTATGCAGCATTGTGTTTAACACCTCTAATGACATAATTTTTGCCTGACATTGTCATGAAAAATTTTGACGGTGTAGCTATTGAGGCAAAAGCATATTTATCCTTTGTTTATGCCCAGTTCAACACACACTTCTGTTTCTTATACTGGGATATTCTTCATGATACTGTTGCAACAATATACCATCTTATACTTTTACTGTATATGCTTCGGTTAAAGCATTCAACATGTCTAAGTATTGCGTTCCAGGTTGTTGTGCCAAAGACATATCATAAATATACCTCAAGAAAGGTTCTTACTACAGGATGGATCGAAGGAGAAAAACTATCACAAAGTACAGAAAGTGATGTTGGAGAGCTTGTCAATGTTGGAGTCATATGCTACCTGAAGCAGGTAATATGCTTCAGTCATACTTCATGGTTTAACACCACACTCATAATCATTAAATATTGATTTCTTATAAACCATTGTTTTTTTTGATAATATGGTTTGCAGTTTTTGTTATTTAGCCTGTAACATCTATGTGGTTCTCTTTAGTTGATTCTGTGCTGACTTATCTCACTTATTGTTCATGTTGCATTTATCATGCACAATGACTGAGTCCTTGGTTTGCAGTTTGAATGGTTAGATTATTTCTCTTTTGATGGACTCTGCCAATCTCCAATCTATCTCAAACTGTAAAAATTGTCTTGGAATCATGTGAAGATAAGTAGGATATATTTTGATTAGAACTGTTCTGTATAATATGCTCTAGCTTGTATTTGTGCACATGGTCACATACTTGCAACAAGTATTTTTTATGAATTCCTATTTCTTAGTTTTTGATTGTGTGTGGTGATACATATCCTTTGGTTTGGCTGATCCTCAACTATGCATCACTGGAATGACAGTTACTGGATACTGGATTTTTTCATGCTGACCCTCATCCTGGGAATTTGATCCGCACTCCAGATGGGAAGCTAGCCATACTTGATTTTGGTAACAGTTTACTTCATAAGTGTGTGAAAGATCATCTTTCAACATGGTTAGCAGCATCCCTTGCATGTCCGAATTCATTCACTTATCACGATTGATATATATTTCATACTAGAGTAAGTTAACAAGCTTTATTAGATAAAGGAATGACTTAAAAGGAGAAATTCAGTATAGCTTCTTTTTCCTTTCAGTATGTATGGAGTTTTTATTCAATGTATATTACCGATGAAAACGTTGTTAATTACATCTAAGGAGGAAACCATGTGAATGAAAATTAAAGCTTAAGAGATCTTGTTCAGATTCTATTCATCAGGTGACATAAATATTGAAATTTGATCTTCAAAATTTGCTAAACAATATCACGCATAGGGGCATGTTTGTAGGAACACTACTGTTAGAGCCTCATGAACTTTGACTCTCAAGTCTAGTATTGTGAACAGGAAAGGAGTAGCTATATTATGTTTCTCCTTGTTACTGATTTTAGATAATTGTTTCAATGAAATTAATCTTATAAATGCCATGCATGTTTTCTTTTCATTAACTTTCCACCACTTCAGTTATTGATTTCTGAGGAAGCGGATGCATTGCTCTTCTTGTTTTTTCCTCTCACTATGACAATATTTTTACTCTCACTGTAACAGGTCTAGTTACAAAATTAACAGATGATCAAAAGTATGGGATGATCGAGGCAATTGCTCACCTTATACATCGTGATTATGGAGCGATTGTTAAAGACTTTGTCAAACTTGATTTCATTCCTGAGGGAGTAAATTTGGATCCCATCTTGCCAGTCCTAGGTAGGGTATTTGATCAAGCACTTGAAGGTGGAGGAGCGAAAAATATCAACTTTCAGGAGCTAGCATCAGATTTGGCACAGATAACATTTGATTATCCATTCAGGATACCACCTTATTTTGCTCTTATAATAAGGGCAATAGGTGTATTGGAAGGCATAGCTTTGGTTGGTAATCCTGATTTTGCTATTGTTGATGAGGCTTATCCCTATATTGCGCAGGTATGAGTTTTATGTGACTATAACCTTGTTTTCTGGACATATGCGAAATTTTCTCTTATGTTTCTGCATATTTTTAAGTTTATAGCCTGCCTTTTATGAAGGATAATTCAGGAAACTTGCAATATTTTGGGGATTTCTTATATTTTGTCTTATTATCAGAGACTTCTCACTGATGAATCACCTCGCCTAAGGAATGCTTTGCGCTATACAATTTATGGAAAATCTGGTGTATTTGATGCTGAAAGATTCATTGATGTTATGCAAGCTTTTGAGAATTTCATCTCTGCAGCTAAAAGTGGAGGTGGAGAGAATCTGAATGGAAACATGGCTGAACTTGGTATTTTGCAAAGCCCAACTAGTTTTATGTTGCCCATAATTCCATTTGGTGCATCTCATCCACCGCAGCCTATTCGAACAAGGGCAGCCTTAGCATTTCTGCTTTCTGACAAAGGGAACTTCTTTAGAGAGTTTCTTCTGGATGAGGTATCAGGATTGCTGATATTATAGTTCTACTTACATATTCTCATGTGAATTCTGTGTCCCATAGTCCAACTATTTTATGTGGCACAGATTGTTAAAGGCATTGATGCTGTTACAAGGGAACAGTTGGCACAAATAATGGCAGTTCTTGGAGTTGGAAATGCTACCCCTGTTTTTAGCATGGTTCCTGGGATCTTTAGACCTTCTAACCTATTGCCCACAATAACTGAGGAGGATAGAGTTATCTTAAACAACGTAGAGAAAGTTGTTCAATTCTTAACCGAAGGAAGTTCAATATCAAGGACATCAAACCAGGTACGTGCATTTTTATTGAACTAAGAAACTTTGAACTCCACATTCTAGTTGCCTTTTGTTCAGTAGAAGTTGTAGTGGTTCCGTAGATGAGTTGACGAAAATAGGAAGGGAGATGCTGTTACAGATTATTAAGCTCCGTCCTGATGAGGTTTCTATTGGAAATAAGTTTCTTAAAGTGGTAGTAACTAGTCCTTAGTTGCGTTCCCATAAAGATTGTATCTTATGCTTTCTTCCTTCTTCTACATGGGCATGCACAGGATATAAATGTTGCTCAGATTGTGCAAGAACTTCTGCCTGTTTTGCCAGGCATAACAGCCACAGTGCTTCCAGAAGTGATCAGTCGGCTCGCTTCTCGAAGAGCAGCTCGCTTCATACGTGATGCACTTTTGCAGCGTTAAGAACTGCTTCTGCTGTTCTTTTCGATGGACATCCAGAACTGCTTCAGAATTTCAAATTTGCCTAAATCTATTAGCACATTGAAGCAGTTTTATACATCCCAGATCTCAGTTGTAGAAAATCTCCCGAGTGGAGCTTTTCACTTTGGTCCTTTTAATCTCTTCAATTTTCTCCTCCTAGAATCAGAGGTGTTGACAAACATGAGAAGGAGAGCAGTAACGATGGTGGCGGTGCATAGTGGTGGCTGTGTTTCGTGAGGGGGTTGGTGTTGTTAGCAATTTTGTTCAACGCATCATAAATGTCCATGGTGTATTTATGGAGTAACATTTACTTTTAAACTATAATACAAAATATATTCCACTTAATCAATGTATAGAAAATCCTTTTGACGATCAGAATCATTGATTTTAAGTTATTTTTAATACCTTAGGCTTGTTTGCATGTCCATGCTAGAGTTCTGAAGTGTTTCTTTAATTTTTAGGCGTTTTTAAGTGTTACCAATTAAGAAATTAATGCCATAACAAAAAGTTCTTAGACATTCAATGCATAAATAAATAAAAATTTAAACAAAAGATAAATCTGAAATTTTGTTTTTCATGACTAATTAAGGGGGTGTTTGGAAATGGGTGAATTGAATTCACAAGTGTTTGGAAACACAAAAAATAGATTAATTCAATTCATGTGTGTAATTGAAATTTATTTTCTTTATAAATTGAATTCACTCCTCCAAGCATAGGAATTCAATTACATTGAAACTTAAGGAAGACATCTTTGAATAAAAAACAGTTGTTTATTTATCAAAGTTTATATATTTATTGTTGGTTTTTATTGATTATAATTTTTTGCTCTGTATTTCTTATCAAGAATTACTCCAAACTATTCAAAGATAGCGTCTTGCTCTTTTGTTATTTCATTCTTTGGACTACTTAACTTTTCACTCTCTTGTGCTTCATTTGACTGGATTCTAAAGACTATTAATTAAAATATTATTAATAATTAATTAATTACAATATAATTAATTAAAATATAATTCATTCATGAATTAAAATATTGTAATTAATTAATTAATTAAAATATAATTAATTACAATATTTTAATTAATCCATATATTATAATTGATTAATTACAATATAAGTAATTAAAATATAATAAATTTTTATTTCTCAATATTTTTAACAAATCAACTACTGTTAATAGTAATATTAATCACTTACAAAAAAATAGTAATATTAATCATTCATTCCTCTTAATCAACCAGCATAATTATAATAATAATATTCATTCTCATTTCTCATTCCAAACAGTGTAATTGAATTCATTTATAATATTACTGAATTTGATCCAAATAATATAAATTGAATTCAGTTCAATCTCATTAATGTAATTGAATCCAATTCAAATCCAATTCGTTAATGAATTCAATTCAAAGGTTTCTAAGTGAAACATTTAGGAAGAAATGTTTGATCTCTTTACCGATGAGAGTCTCCTGTTCAGAGCTTCAGTTTCCGTTAACGGTCATCAACCTAACCTTTTGAAATCTTTAACCACCTCCGACCCTCCCATACCATTTACTTTCCTGTCATCCTAGGCTACACTTCTCCTCTCTAGTCGACATCCACACAGTGCTCCTCTGTCTCGCAACATTTTCCTCCAGCTAGCCCGGAAGTTCCCCTCTCTTAAGCCGACATCTGACCCAGGACCTTCTTCGATCCCTCTCGTTCTACCTCACTCCCGACAATCTTGACCCACTTCTGACTTTTGCATTCTTGACAGGGCCGACTTTGTCGAGGAATATTCTTCTCTCCCTACTTAACCGACAACACAAACCCGCACTCTTTAACTTTTTCTCCGACGGCTCTTGTTCTTCTATCCTGTCAGCCTTCTTCTTCGACAGTTCCATCTCTGCCTTCCACCTTATTCCTTCTTCCCTCCTCCTTGTTACGGCCTGTTAGCTCATTTCCTTTCTCTCTGCTACTCAGACCATCCTCAACATCTTCTGTAGACTGCCCATGCTATTATGGCTTTGGCCCCTCAAACTACCAACTGTTCTATTTCTCCAGCTTCTTTGGACCATCCACTTCTTAATAGTTCCGACTTCTCACCATTAGGGAAAGCCTTTGTTAAGAATGAACAGGGAATGGAGAAGGTGAAGCCCAGTTGGAGCTCGATTATTGGAGACTTTGAAAATCTAGGGAGATTTCAATTTGTGGAGACTGATGAGGACAAACCAATCCAAGCACCGATTGATGTGTTACAGTAAGGTGCTTAGAAGTGGCAAACCGCTCTTGTGGGATTTTTTCTGGAGAAGCGATTAGCTTTTCCAGTTGTTAATAAGTGGGCTAATGCTATATGGAGGCCTAAGGGATTAGTAAATACAATGATAAACGAAGATACATTATATGTCTTCCAATTCAACACTGAAGAGAATGCATAGAAAGTGTTGGAAGCTGGGCTTTGGCCCCACAGCCAATTCTGATTAAGAAGTGGCAGTCTGGAGTTACCTTGGACAGGAATATGATTACCTCCTTATTGTTATGAGTTAATATTCACAAGGATAATTTGGAGTATTGGTCTCCAAAAGGGATGAGTTACATTATGAGTAAGATAGGTAAACCTTTAGGACTTGATGAGAATACGACCTTATTGAAGTGGATTGGGTTTGCTAGAGTTTTTATTGATGTAGATATATCGAGGAAGTTACCAGATACCCTGAGAGTCATAAAGCTAGATGAGAATGAAGATCTTATAGAGGATACAGTCAGAATAACTTATATGTGGAAATTGAAGATGAAAGAAGAGAAGCAAGTTTGGAAAAGGAAATAACAGAAAGAGGGACAACAGATAAATGTAGTAAGCCCAAACCAAGAGAAGGATCTCCGTGTTGATGGAGGGCTATCTCTGGAAGTACAAGTTTCGCACAACCTGTCTTCGAAGGAGAATTATGAGATGGGACATGAACCACTAGAAAAGATTTAGGAGGAGCTTCATATGATAGCAAGTGGAGTACCACTAATGGGGGATACTCAAGGGCAAGGGTAATTGGTGATAAGTTTGGCACCGGATGATATATCAATCAATAAAACAGGATATAAAAAGACTATCGACACTCCGGTGAAGGAAAAAGGGGAAACTTCTGGCATCAAAAGTGACCCAATAAGTATAACATTAGGGCTGCAAAGGAAGTATAAGAGAAGAAGGGACGGTAAAAAAAACATGATTAAGGTTGCAATATGGAATGTTAGAGGCCTTAATAGTTTGAATAAACAATTTGCAGTTCAGGAGTTCATCAAGAACAAGAAGTTAGATTTTATTGGTTTATTGGAAACCAAAATAAAGAGGGAGCAATTGGAGAAGAGTTTATGGTTCTTAGACAGAGGATGGGAGGTTTTAAGCAATCATGCTCATCATTTCAATAGAAGAGTGGTTATAGGCTTCAATCCTGAGACAATGGATGTAGTGCAACTTATTGAAATAGATCAGTTGACACATTGTCATGTCTTGCTTAAAGCTACTGGGACTAAGATTGGCATTATAGTGTTGTATGCAGCCAAACATAAGTTCCAAAGACGACAAGCTTGGCAAGAACTGGAGAACACTAGCCATCTTATGAGGTTGCTATGGATGATGTTAGGTGACTATACCTGTATCCTCAAGTCTGAAGAAGCAAGGAGTGGGAGAAGTTGGAACCAAGTCGACTGTCAAGAACTTCAGGAGGTGGTGAAGAGAACGGGCCGGGTTGACTGGTCTGAAGTGGTATGGTAATGCTTAACTTAGACCAATAAGCAATCATGAGATTGGTTTTTGTTGAAACAATTGGACCAATGTACGATTAATGACAAGTGGATAGAGACCTACCCTACAAGTAGCACTTTGTTTGATGATCCATCGGATTATAGTCCAATTGTAGTGGAGCTGCTAATAGGCAAAGGAGGATGAAGACCCATTTAGGATCTTCAATCACTTGACGGATAATCCCAACTTCAAAAGCATACTTATCGAGGAGATGCTGGGGGCCATACCTAGATCAAAAGGATATCAAATCACCATAAGACTCAAAGCCTTACAGAATCGACTGAAATTGCTTAGTAGGAAAGCAATCCAACCAGACTTGAAATCTATAACTGAAGCTCTATAAGAGCTAAAGCAATGTGAGAAGAGAATACTAGATGGACCAGAAGATTTGCAGCTAAGAACATAGGAAGATGGATTGGTGGAAAAATGCAATCTATTGTTGAATAGTACCAATACTCTACTAAAGCAAAAATTCTCAGATGCTCTAGTTGAAGGAGGGTAAGAGATGTACTAAGTATTTTATGAGCTCAATTTCAGTTAGGAGGAATAAGAATTCTATTTGATTGTTGGAACATGATATGGGGCGGATCCTTGAGGACATTGAAAGTAAGAAAAATGTTGTCTTAGAGTACTTTACTCTACAATTTAGGACTGTAATGCCAATTAAAGATATACCCACAAAGGTTCTAGCAGGGCTTAAATAACTTGAAGACGACAAAGTGGCGTTGGTAAGAGATATAATAAAGGAAGAAATCAAGAATGCTATTTTTTCAATGAAACCTAACAAAGCCCCAGGTCTGGATGGTTATATTGGGAGATTTTTTAAAAAATATTGGGATATTGTAGGAGAAAAAGTGGTAGCAACAGTGGATGAGTTCGATAAGAGAGGAACAATCCTCAAGGAATGAAACAAAACATTTATCTGCCTTATTCTCAAACAGAGTAATGCAAGGAAGATGGAACAATTCAAACCCATAGCTTGTTGTAACTTTCTTTATAAAACCATCATAAAGATCCTAGCTAATAGGCTGAGAATGAGCCTGGGGAAGATAATTATCCCATAACATAATGCTTTCATCAAGGGGAGATCAGTGGGAACAAATATCCTACTATGCTAGGAACTGTTAGAGGGCTATCACTCTAAGAGGAGAATAAGGAAGTGCTCAATAAAAATGGACCTTGCAAAGGCCTTTCCCTCAATCAACTAGAGCTCTCATTTTTCTATATTGAAGGCAGTCGACTATCCTCCTTTGTTTAGAAAATGGGTTGAGGAATGTGTAACTGCTACTTCTACGACAATTTTAGTGGATGGGGAAACTATGAAACTGATCAAAGCAAGGAAGGGCTTGAGGCAAGGGGACCTATTATCCCCTTACCTATTTGTCCTATGCATGGAGATTTTGTCAACTCCTCTTATAAATACCACACGACAACACCCAGATTTCTAGTTCCATGGTAGATGTAAAGGTACGAAGATCACAGATCTAGCTTTGCAGATGATCTCTTATTATTTTGCAAGGTTGAGAAGAACTTAATTGATATAATGTTGCAAGCATTAAAGGATTTCTAAAATATTTCAGGCTTAAGATGCAACCCTTTGAAGAGATATTTCTATTTATCTTGCAACTCAAGTAGAGAGGTAGTATCTAAAGCTATTGAGATGGGATTAACACAAGGCAATTACTCTTCAAATACCTGGGAGCACCAATTTCTCAAAGAAGAATCAATGTTCTGGATTGTAAACCTCTGTTGGACTCAATTCGCGGCAGAATCAACCTATGGAGCAATCGTTTCCTTAGCTATGGGGGCAGACTACAGTTAATTCAAACAATACTGAGCAATCTTACCACTTATTGGATCAACCTTTTATCCATTCCCAAAAGTATCCTCAAGGAAATCGACAAAAAGCTTAGGGAATTCTTATGGAACGAATCAAACCAAGGCAGAAGCAAAGGGAAGATCTGCTGGGACAAAATTTGCAGACCTAAGTAATAGGGGGTTGGGCATTCATTATGCACGGATGAATCATAGGGTGAATAGGGGGTGAAATTTGTAATGGTTGTGCTACAAAAAGGAGGATTTATGGGTGAAATTGATACACAATGTATTCATTAAGCATAAGAGTATCTCAATCTTACAGTCAAGACAGGATATGTCAGGAACTCAAAAATAAATTCCAAAGACCAGATAATGGATGTAGAATCAGGTGTTTCATAGGATTGAGAATGAAGAAAGCACGCCTTTTTGGTATGATAATTGACACTGTAAAGGTCCTCTATATAAAGTGGAGGAGGTATAGGGCTTGAAATTGTTGGTGAATCCAACTATTAAAGTAAGTTTGCTTATTCGAAATAATCACTGGATATGACCCTTCTACAACAGTAGAAGTGCTAGTCTCATTATGGAAGAGTTGCCATGATGTCAGAAAAGAGAGTAGGATGAAATTCAATAACTAGCAGATAGCTCAAGAAAGTTCAACAAAAAAAGCTTGTAAAACAGTGTTATAGGCTATATAGACTACAAGGCTAGAATGGGCAGTCTTAGTATAGGACAGTGATCTTAACCCAGCTCATTCATTCATCTTATGGATGAGAATCAATGGAGGGTTGATTATAAGGGATAAGATCGGGTTCTTCATTAGCAATTTGAACTGTGAATTATGTAATGCAAAATTGGAAAGTTTGGAACATCTCATGATTACATGCAGGTATACCAGACAAGTCTGGGATCGGTTGCAGAATATACTCAACGTGGCCCAACTAATGGATTCTTGGAGTGAAACTATTGCTTGGCTAGGAAAAATTAGAGTGCATAATGCAACAGATCTAAAAGCCATCAGGTTAAGTTAGGCAGCTTCAATGTATTACATATGGAGTGCAATTGTAGAGTATTAAAAAAAAAAAGAGTAGAAGCAATGAGAAGGTTTTTTAGGCCATCTTCTTTCACTGCAGATTGACCATGTTAGCCAGAGGAATAGCTGCAAATCTAACAACTATCATGAAGAGCAGATGGAGATCGACGTAACACTGGACTAAGTGGTCTCGCAAATTCCCTCGTTCTCAATATGTAGATGATTACTAGGAACCTTAATTCTCTGTAATTTAGATTCTATGGATCATACTTGTTTTGTTCTCTAGATTGTATATATTTCTTGTAATAAAATATAGTAATTTTTCAAAAAAAAAGAGGCATTTGCTAATGTAAAAATAACTATAATTGGAAAAATTCAAAACTAATCCAATTTAATCCTTTAATTAATGATGTTCGATGTAACATGTCATGTCATATCAATAGGATTTAATGGAAGAGAATAGAAGAGATGACTTTGAGTAACAGGATGAGATCCTCTGTTCCATCTCTTTTGTTCCTATTCTATGCGATTCCTTCTCAACCACAAATTTCACAGTAATAAATGGGATAGAGAGAAATTTGTGACCAAGAAGGGATGACACAGAATAAGAATAGAGGGGATGGAAAAGAGGATCTCGTCCCTTGAGTAACCCTATATGGTCTTCCTAATAAAATTGCTAGCATATTTATCTTTGGCCAAGTAAAAGCTAATTTGTTAGTGGGTCCTATTTACATGGTATATCATATTAATAACTTCAACTAGAAGATTAACGATGGGCTAATTTTATAATAAATTAAAAGTTTGAATATTTTATTACTATTTTAATAATTTTGATTAGTATTATAAAGTCAAGCAAAATTCATAATTTTAAATATCATTTTGGCCTAAACTTTATAGGATAACATTCATTTGTCTCTTGCGTAGATAAATTAAACTGCCTGAATGAAAATTCAAATATTTGTCATATTCATCGATAGCTAGCAAAGCCTCAAAAGTGTAGCTGTCTAATAAAAGAAATGATTCAAGGTCATGATCATCAAGATCAACAATGAACTATATTTCTTGAATAGCATGCTTGATTCCTTTTATTGTTCTTCATGAGACAATTATTTGCGAAATGTCACCTTTTGAATATAGAACTAGAGCACATATTGGATTTTATAATGGCATGCTTTCATCTAAAATAGTGGCCTAGAATAGTGAGCTTTTTGTGCTCTTTCATTCTCTTATATTTAAAGAAATGAGATTTTTTCACTCAGGAAATTTAATCTACAAAATTGGATTTTGGCAAATATTTTCATTCTTGAGTTAATGATCCATAAACTATTGCAAAAATTGTTATTGAGTACACATTTTTATGTAGAGCTTCCATCATCGTTTCATGAATTTTAACAAAAGTTGGATTCATAATTTTGTAATAAGTAAATAATATTTATGTTACGAGGATGAAGGTCTTTCTTCTTGTAAGAACATCATTTCATTCTGGTCGGGTCGGCCGTTTTGGGTCCGGATTCAGTCAAAACGACTCGTGGGCCGATCGGTCCATTCTTCAAAGATCAGTCTTACGACCAGGCCGAGCCCAAGTCCAACCCTATGCTCTTCTCAGCCTATCCGTAGAAGGAAATCTCCCATGCAAACACGTAAAGACCTAAACCTAGTTGAAAAACCATATATAAGGTATAATTCTTCCATAACAGAGGT
>JANTNU010000235.1:46508112-46518536 GCA_024752395.1 Erythroxylum havanense
ACCCTCGGATTAATTTTATGATTATCAATGTAGGATTTTTTAATCTTCTCAATTATAGTTTATGGTATTTATTACTTAAGCTTATTTGAGCCACCATGTACTACTCATTTACATATTCTCTCTTCTATGATTTCATTATATATCTAAAATGCAACATTAATTATGGTATAGAGACAATCTTTGATTTATTAAACTACAAATTTAGATTTATAAAAGACAATAGAATTATACTAGAAGGCAAAAAAAATCACGAACAACAAGCCACTTAAAACTATCATAATATTCATTAAGACAATAATATATGATATTAATAACAGTCACACATATATTAATGTATGCCTAAATATATATTGGCAAATGTCAATGGACAAAAAAATGATTTTATATATGTTATCGTATAGTCCATATAGACTTATAAAATTCAACCTTTAACCTATCTCAAAAATCATTAGCTAAAATATGCACTTATATTGTCTTATTCTAGTCTATATAGAATATAAATGTATCAACTAAAATACAAAAAAAAATGTATGGACACACTAAAATCTTTCACAAAGTACCTCTTTATCTACTCTTAATTGTCACTTTCCTAAAAAAAATTGATTAAATTATTCTAAAATAAATATACTCAAAAACAGGTTGATATATCTACAAAATGAAATACCAACTCCATTTAATTAAGATAATTAATGTAGTTCAAAAATTAACAACACAATGATATAGTTTTTTGTAGAAATAAAGTTAAAGGGCATGGACTTTTCAAACCAAATTGAGTTCAATAAATTTGCAAATGGGAAAAATATGCAAAAGTAATCTACAATTAATCTTAATATAAAGAGAAACAAAATAATGTACAATAAGAGTGAATTAAGGAACTTTGTCACTTGATATCCTTCACGTTGATATTTAAGAATTGGAGGAATTGAATATTTCGTTCCTAACAACAAAATAATGTATAACAAGAGTGACTTAAGGAACTTTATCACTTGATATCATCCACATGCAGTAATAGGAAGATAAATTTGCTCCCCTGATCTCATAGTACAGGTATATTTTTAATTTTATTTTCCATGAAGCCAAAAGAGGGCACAACCTTACAAAATGTAAGATATCATTTTTGAGAGGTTTGATGTAAATCATATATTGATCTGCATAATGCGTAAACCATATCAGTTTCATCTAGATCCTAAAATCCTTTAGGTTGTACCATATAGATCACTTCATAAATGTCTTTACTTAGGAAAGTAGTTTTGACAGCCATCTAATATAACTTTATTTCATCATGAGCTATAATTGCCTTAATCACTCAAAATGTATCCTACGAGGATACAGGAGAAAAGGTAACATAAAGTCAACCTTTCTCTCTGAGTGAACCATTAGGCAACTGAGCAAGCCAATAAATCGCTGAACTTTATCCCGAAATCCTTTAAGTTTTAAAACTTCATTTACAACTGACAAGTTTGCAATTCCAATGCAAATTAACTATCTCCTATACTTTATTATGCTTCATGGATTGCATCTCGTTATTTATTACATCCCACCACACATCCACATTGAGTCTAGAAACAATTTTTAGAAAAGTAAATGGATCTGTAACATGTCTAATTTCATAGTCTTGTACACCTAATAGATTATGAAATCAGATGAGATAACAGATTGTCTCAGTTTAGTGGATTTACGTAAGTACATTAGATTTTGTACCCCCAGGAACCTTTGTGTGTATAGGTATAGGTTCCTGTACAAGCATAGTATAAAGACCTAGATCCACTGGATCTAACTATATGAGTAACGAGTACATGATAACTGTAGTATTCGCCCTACTATCATCTGAAAGATCAAAGGACCCACATCATCATAGACATCGCATTCCAGAAACTTAGCTATTTGTGATTTCACTATTCTAGTCCCTCTTTCTCTACAGTAAAATTTGTAGCTTTAAAGTGGTCGAGATATCTTATTAAATAGCAATAAGCACAACAATCATGCAATTTATTTGATAGGGATTATACTACCTCAGTAGGGTAGCCCCATATACGAATGTGTGTAAGGGTGAGTTTTCAAACTTTTAAATAATTAGGTAGATTAGTCATGTTCTTCCTTGACTACTTCAAGTCCTTTAGTGAATTAAGTCATTATTCCAACTGACTTCAAATATCTGGCAAACATACCTTTTAAAGTCCCGAAACACCATGTTTGCTATGATATTCTCCTCCACGGTTAAATCTGACTATCTTGATGAATTTTCCTAATTGATTTTTAACCTTCAGTTTAAGTAAGAACACATAATTGTAATGAGAATAATCATCAACAAATGTCAAAATATATTTAGAATTGCACAATGCAACTATATAAGGTCTATTGATATCTTTATGTATCAGACTCAACAAGTTAAAAGCATAGGTTGATCTCAATATCCTTATTAGTCAACTTATCCCTGTAACAGTCAACACATGATCCCAGATCATTATAATCTAAAATTAAGAAATGCTTTTTTTTATCAATCTCTCAACCCTGGCTTTGGATATGTGGCTTAAACTTTTATGTCACACTAAGTATGAATTCTCGTTCATTAGGGTTCTTCATTTCATAACTTGTTTGGCAAGATACGAAGAAGCATATATCTAATTTGGGGTACAACACATTCTATACAAACCATATGACAAGAAACTTGTATCATTATATTTTGCATTAAATAACTACTATACAACAGAAGCATTAAATACAAAACATTAACCCTCTTTGCCCAAAATTGATCAAAAGAGTATATATAAATGTGTAGTGTAAAAACCAAAAATGAACTTTACTACAAGATTTAGTACATACATTTCCTATAGGCATTACTTCAACTTCTTCATTGTTGTCAAACCATCATTCCCTCCTTCACTTTAATTTGGCTTTATCTTGGATATGAACTACTGCATTGTGGAAGCACCTTGATTTTTCACTATATAGCCGCCAAATACTTAATGCGACTATCACAAATTAAATTCATAAATTGATAAGCTATGGAGTTACCTAATGGTCTTAGTCTTTTCTTTTAAACCTCATACTACTAGTTTCTTTATGTCCCTAAGACCTTTATCAGCACTGGGTTAACTAGCGTCAACATGTGGAGAAGATTTGGACTTTCTACCTTTGAACTTAGTGGGCTTCATCTTTGTCTTCCCTTTTAGTTGCTTCGAGGGCCATAAGAGTAGCAACCTTGAGTTTCTTCTCCTCAGCAACGCAATGGGCTATCAAAACATTAAAGTCTCATTCATCATCCAGCGTGTAATATGTCATTGCTAGATTACTAAACTTTAGAGGGAGTGTATTCAGAGTCTAGTGAACAATAAAGGCATCAGGAAGAGGAATATTCAACATCATCAATCTACTGTGAAGATAAATCATTCTCGATGTGTACTTTATTACTCCCTCTTCTCCTGTATATCTCATGGAGAACAATTAATTCATCAAGGCACTTGTCTCAACATTAAGTGAGACTGTGTATCTCTGGAGACATTATTAAAAAACTCCTTCACTATGTCTATGTCGGGAAGTCCATTTAACATATGGTCAAATATGGATCTCTTAATAGTCATCAGATATAATGTGCTAGATTGATCCTAGGCTTAATAGGCTACTTTGTGAGCTCTCGAGCTCATGGATGTAAGTGGAGATGGCTTATTCATTCGTATGGTCATATCAACCACAACTATCTCTATAGCATTCAATACATCCTTTGTCTACTTCTTCGTATTGAAACCGATTAAGGTTTCAATGGTGACATTTTGTTGACTAAAAAGGTGTCTTCAAAATGATAATATTTAAATAAGCACAAATTTAGGACAACAACGATACTCAAAACCATTGAATATTATCTTTACTGAAAATCGGATCACACATAATATGAAACATCTTTGGGCTAAATACATAATATATGCAATTAAACCTTCACATAAAATCGATCAGAGTCTAAACTATTAACTCTTATGACACTACTACCTTTTGGCTAGTCGATCACTTGAGCAATAGCTTTCTTCCATCTAATGCCTTTATGCTCATCTCAAAATGTTATATAAGGCTAACACCTTTGGGCAAAATAACCAAACATAAAATCAGATACATCCCTCAACACGCAAGCAGAATAATTCAAAATACTGACTTGAAAGGCCACTTTGGTTACTACATCTTCATCAACACTCAAAAAGTCCACAAATACAATGGATACGTCTTTATGGTATCCTCACAATCTTTATATGTATATGGTATGTGACAATATAACATCAATAAATGCAAAAAACTTGAATGCATGGTCTCATTGTCATACACTCATACTGAAGACATCCTCTGACAACTTCATTTGAGACTTTCATAAAAGAAAAATCTCAATAGAGTGACTATCGTGCATCACTGGACACTGAACTGATCACCCGAGACATGAGAACCTCATGCATCTCCCTTATGGCAAGTTTGTTGCACGAAAATGAACTAAAAATGGCCTCAGAATGTCTCAATTCCTTTTTTGAGTAACTATCATGTGATCACAAACACTGAACATGAGACCTGAGACATAAAAACTTGAAGTATCTCCCTCATGTGATGTCCTAAGCATGAAAATTCACTCGAAATCGAATTCAGAATGTCTTAATTTCTTTTTCGGAGTAAAACTTTAATTTATTACTAATGTAATAAATCCAAAAACTGGAAAAACTCACTTTATGAATTTCTCAGATCCAAAAACTAACCCAAAACATCCCGGGGCACCTTTACGAGAAATCTAAATTTTGTGTGTTTTTTTTAATACCGTAGAAAAATTCGTACGACTAATGTCAATGTGATGTCAGCATTACGTCAGCACACTGCAGTGCTAACGTCATATGTTGATGCCAACATGACGTCAGCTGTGAGTGGAGTTTGTAGCGTGTGTAATATAAGTGCTGCTCAGTGACGTGCATCAACAATGAACGGCGTGTGTTACACGCACTGACATATTGTGCGACATAGACCACCCATATGTCAACCCGTGGCTAGTGCTAGGGGTAGTACTGTACATCGTTAGGCTCATGTGGCTCCATTAGGTTTACCAAAAAATGGCAATTTCTGGTGAGTTTGGAGCCAATTTTTCTTCCTCTCGAACTCATTTTCACCCTGTTTCTTAAGGCTATACACATATATACTACTTTCATACAATAAAAAACAAGAAAGAATCGATAAATAGAAGTTAAATCTTCGAAATCCTTATGGAGAGAAAACTGAAAAATCTTCATTTTTAACCACCCGATCACGTCACCGCTCTGATACGACGTGTAATACATAATGGTATCTTAGTTACGTATCCCGGATTAAAGGTGAAAGGGCAAGAAATGAAGAAATGCAGAAATACCTTATTTTGGTCTCCGTAACTTCAAACAAACTTTTCGAAGCCAAAACGAGTGTGAATTCAACAACGCCTTCACAAGAACTCCTCTCCGAAACACGAGTAAGGTCTTTCAACAGTTTTCTCAAAACATAAGTTCTTTAACATGTCAGAGAATCCTTATGCTTATGATTGATTATATGAGCAACTGCAGGAGATCTTAACCTTTATATGTAACTTCAATATCGAGCTTCCCTATCATAAAATAGATATGGGTCCAGTCTACATTTATTGGAATCTATTTTCTACCCGAACTTTGACCCATTGATTTAGACCATTTATTGAGCCACTTTATTATCTTTATCTAAATCAAATTATGTAACTTAACTGATAAGTTATTGAAAAATTAAAAAATGCCATTAATAATTGTCCAACTTTATGAGAAAAAGACAAAATTGTCCTTCACCATGTCTTTTAACTCTTATCTCTTATAGTTATCCTAACTTGTAAGTAGATAATACTTATCTTTTAGGGATTTAGCCTAAGTCTAGCTATCCAACTTGATTTAATAATAATAATAATATTATTATTATTATTATTTCCTTTTTATTATTTATTTTCTTTTTCCCTTCTCATTTGAGTCATTTGAAAACAACATTTCTATTAGTTAGGTATAAAGTTGCGTACTACTGTATCTCCCAAATCTCTTATGTCAACGATATTTTTAACGAGTGTTGTTGTTTTTTTAATCTTTTTTCAATATATAAAAATAAATTATTGTTATCGTTATTTTTAATATTATTAAAATAATATTTAAAAAAAGATCGCTTACGTCTTGTTATTAAAAAACAAGATGTTATCGCCTATAACAGCCGAACTCTGGGGAGGGTCTCACACTAGCTTGGTCACTTAGATATCGCAGGGTCATCTTAGAATTGGACGTCCTAGAAGTCATTAACTTGCTTTCATCTCCCATTACCGAGATTGATATAAATAACTTTTTATTAGCAGACACCTGTGACTTACTCCAATGAAATTGGGAGGTATAAATCCAGCACGTACACTAGGAGGGAAATTAGTGCGCGGATTATCTGGCAGCCTTTGCAGTCAAGACCAGCTCAGGCATGCATATTCTTCAGGAGCCTCCTCTGTCAATCCAAGATCTCATCAAAAGGGGCAAGCAAGGAGCTTTGTATCGTAGAGCTATGTAAGAGTTAGGTTAATTGTGTTTAGCGATTTCCCCTTTAATAAAAAAAAAGATGTTATCCATTATTGAGTTAAAAATGAAAATGTTTAAATGCGGGATGTTCAATTAACAAATGCTATTTAAATAATGGGATTTTTCTTTAACTTATTTTATTTTCACTTTTACGGTAGCCAATATTTTATTGTATATATAGTGGATGGTAATAAAGTTCTATCTAAATACTACATAATTAAAATTTTTGCATACATATATTATATCATATTAGTAACAAAATATTTATTTCAAATCGACATAAAACGTAACATGCGGTGAAGGAAAGATAACTGATATTAAAATTTATACTTTCACTTTAGATAATGATTATTTTCGAAAAGCTATCAATTTTAAGTTTGTGGAATGGTTTAATGTTGTCAATCAGAAGAGTTACCATGTATAAAGTATATATTTCAAAGTAATATCCTTTTTGTACTGTTTAATATTTGTAAAATCGATACACCAAAGTTTAAAATTTTGCTTATTAGCAATATAGTAATTACCAAGTATTAGTAATTACATTAATATATTTTAAAATGATATTTATGGGTATTTTTAATCATGCTGAAAAATATGGAGTGGGACCCAAAACTTGAACTAATAATGAACCACCAACCAAAATCAGCAAGCACACATGCATGCAGGATTGTAGGAACAAAAAGTGCTTCACATGCCCAATCACCGCGCTCATTAAGGAATTGGATGGCAACCTTTCAACCTTTTCATTCCTCTTTTCTTCTTTGCTTTAAATTCTTCTTCAATCTTTTAAATTAACTATTATTTTAATTATGTTTTTGTCCCTGTAATGAATGTTTGCTTGTGTACTAAACTCCATGACAGCGTATCAGAACAGTACTTTCTTTATCTAGATTTTGCCACCAATTATAGTGATTTGCTTCAATTCTTTCGATTATGATTTTTAATTGTGTTTTAAAAATTGAGATGATAGTTAAATTAGCAAAATAAGAAATTTAAAATTTAAAATTTTCAATTAGTGTTAGACTGTTATAAAATCAGTTAAAGATTGAATAAAATTAAAGTTAATTATAAAACAAATATCAAATTTTGCGCAATTTTGCAATTATAGCCCGAATTTCAAAAATTGACAATTAAATGTTCAAACTTTCAATTTTTCAATTCTAACTCGAGGTTAATGTTTCTGTTAAGTTTGTTGACATTATTTGTTACGTGCTTCAAAAACTCTAACTAATAATATACGTAAGCCAAAATCAACACAACTAATAAAGATTAATGAAACGATGTCGTTTAATCATATATCTAAGACGACGTCTTTGTTAAAAATGATGCAGTTTAATCCCTAAACCGGTTTATGCAATCCCGAAGCCTTCACCTTTTGTTTTTAGTTTGTTTTCCTGACACCGTCACCATTTGTTTTCAATTTGTTCTTCCGACGCCTTCACTTTTTGTTTTCTGTTTGTTCTCCTAACACCTTTAGTCATTCGTTTTCAGTTTGTTCTACTGACACCCCAAGCTAATCTCGCATTGCAGCGCACCAAAAAAAGATGGTGAGAGTGTTGGGGCTGCGTAAACTGATTTAGAAATTAAACTGTCATTTTTAACGACTTCATTTTAATTATGTGATTAAACAACACCATTTCATTAATGTTCATTAATTGTGTTAATTTTGTCTGACGTGTATTATTAGTTAGGGTTTCTAAAAAATGTGGCAAGTCACGTCAGCAAACTTAATGAGACACTAATGTCGGGCTAGAATTAGAAAATGTTGAAAGTTTAAGTATTTAATTGTCAGTTTTTGAAGTTTAAATTATAATTGTAAAATTGAGCAAAGTTTGAGATTTACTTTGTAATTAACACTAAAATTAAAGATTTTGAAATATAATAGAAAGAAATTATCCTTATCTATTAAAAAATTAGAAGTTTAATTTAAAAAAGATCATTAAATGAAAATTATTTAATTAATTTTAGTTTATAAGAATTTATTAACTTATAAAAATTTATCAATTAATTAATAAACTTAACAACTTTTAACGATAAGATCTAGTAAAATATATCGAAACAGAAATTTAAAAATCGAACAAAAAATTTAGACGAGGTTGAACCAGCTGGATAAGTTGGGATTTTTAATGATTGATTTTTAATACAAAATTTGGCATTAGAAAATATAATAAGGTATTAAACACAATCAATGGGTTAAATGTAAAAACAAAACAAAACACAATCAAGTTCATATACATAATCAAATCCTATAAAACTCTTTTAAAATATTTGGAATTCTCATTAGGTGAGAATAAGGTATACTTCAAAAAATTAAATTGGTTTTGTAAGTTGTAACGTTTTCTAATTAGTAAGTTAATTATTTTGATAATATATTTATTTAACCTGTTAGTATTTTGAACATATCCCTTATGTGGTGTTAGTAAAATTATTGTAAATATAAATTATTACTATGAGGGTGAGAAATTCATGTGATCCGAAGTAACTTAATTTAAGCATGAAACTAAACTGGATCTTTAATATTTATTCATTTTGAACTACGTAGTTTAAAAGGAAAATAATATTGATATCAGAGAATACGAGAATAGAAAACACATTCTCCATTAAATCAAGGACATTAGGAAACCATCTCACATTTTTACAAATATTTAAACATAGGAAATAGATTTTCTATTTAAAATAATCAAATGGGTATCTTATTATAATTCACACGACATTTAAAAACACCAACAGACTGGATTGCATGGCGTTACATAGGGAAAGGGAAGAAATGTAGTGATCAAGAAGGTGGCAAATCCTTACACACAGAGATGGATGGTTCCACCGTGCACATGGTGAACACATGCACGGTCGAAGTCGATGAGTATGGTCCAGCCAATATGATTCTACTATAAACCCTTCGAACCCATCTAATCCAAAGGAAAAACACACGCGTCAATGTCATGTGCCAGCACAAAAAGAGCAAATAGCTTTTGAAACGTAAAAGGAGCAATTGGTCTGGAAGTGAAGTTGAGTGGTGGTGCACTAAACTTTGATTGGCTAAAATCGAAGGCATGTGCAAGAAACATGTAATTTGGGGACATTTGGGGTCTCCTGATGGTATACTTGTTCGTATATCTTCAAACAAATACCTAATTGGATTGATGTATTAGCCCCTCCCCTTAGTTTATATTCATGGATAATGAGCCTCTTCGTCATGCCAACTACAACCCCCCCTCTTATCAGCCCCACTTATCTATTCTTTTGTTTTCAATGCTACTAGTCCTTGTTCTTCATCATTTCATACTTACCTAAAAGTAGTGAACTGTTCATTCACCCACTCCAGCAAGTCTTGAATATGTTAGGAGTACAAGATGGCTTATTTTGGTGAGGCAGTTCTTTGAGTCATCACCCTGTTTTTTTTTTATAATCATCTTTCAATATATCTAACCTTCACATATGTGCCTTGGTTCTGCATTCCTTCTCAATTTACAAAAGTCGTAAGAATTTGCATAAACTACAGTAGTGGATGAGGTAACAAAGTAAACAACGTTTGTATGCTTTTGGGGACCTCTGTTTCTTAACTTATGCCTTCAATTTGGGTTGGGCGCGGTCTGTCCTATACGTA
Source organism: Erythroxylum havanense (assembly GCA_024752395.1). NCBI lineage: Eukaryota > Viridiplantae > Streptophyta > Magnoliopsida > Malpighiales > Erythroxylaceae > Erythroxylum > Erythroxylum havanense. The sequence continues at coordinate 46,518,274 of JANTNU010000235.1, forward strand.
CCTTGCTTTTAGGCATTTTCCTTGGCAAGCTAAGTCCTCTTTAACTTTAAAGTGCCTTCCTATCCTACATGTCCCGCCTCCCATGTCTACGACTGAAACTTCCAAAAAAGCAAGAAAAAGGCATTTCTTTTCTCCATACCGGTTATTCCTAACGCCTACACTCTAAATCTATCATTTAGTTCAAGTCCCTTAACCTAGTATTATTTATACTCAACTACTTAATTAGTAACTCTTTTTAATCTAAAATGCAATTAACTCTAAAT
>JANTNU010000235.1:46526038-46540626 GCA_024752395.1 Erythroxylum havanense
AAGTGGAAATCCTACGATTAACAGTCAGGGAAATAGATATAATGCACCAGCCAACGCCTTTGCAAAGGAGGTATTTAATCATTTCTTATCAAGTTTTTTATCCTATTGACTGATTTAAGACTAATACCGGAAGAGGGCGTAAAGTATTTCCACATTTTTTAACAGGTGACCAAGAGGGTGGAGACATCTCAAAGTGAATGGAAGAACTGGAATTGGAGATCAGAGGGAGACCTGCTTCTGAATGGTGCTTACTTCACTCCATCCGGAGCTGGAGCTTCAGCTAACTATGCCCGTGCTTCAAGCTTGGGAGCCAAGTCTTCTGCAATGGTTGGATCAATGACAGCAAATGCTGGTGCTCTTGGCTGCAGGAGAGGCCGTGTCTGCTAATATTTCAATCAATTTAATTAGCCAAATTAGGCCGTATGTTTCATCAATTCCATCTTATTTCCTTCCATAACTACATTTAGGTTGCCTGTTACCCAAAATTCCATCCATGGTCTCCATTCCCATGTGTCAGGGTCTTTATTTCCATGTATTGGTAAGTTGTACATCTTTGTTTTTACACGTATCATTATATTTCCTACATCCCGGTTTGTCCTTCATGTCATATTGTGTCATGTCATGTCTCCAGTTTCAAGTCTCAACCTCGGCCTGCTTTATCTGAAAACCAACCCAAACCCCATACCGTTATATTGATTCTTGGCGCAGGCGCAGAAGCGTTGTTGTTTTTACCACAGTCAACAGTTATGTATTCCCATTTGTGCCTTTGGTTGTTTCACCTACCAATTCCTCCTAACCTCAATTCATCTGTTTGTTCCTTGTCTCAGAGTCGGTCAAGTCTTGGGTCAGTGTCAGTCGGACAAACTGTCCAGTCTTCTGTGTCTAGATAGGATTTGGTTGATCACATGATCTACTTTTTATTTTGGTTTTTGTCTGGTGATACAAGCAAGTGAACGATCTTTGTTTCTTTTCTACATTTGTTACAGACGATGCAAAGAAATAGCAGTATTTGTTCTTTCAACTTTTTACCCTGCCTGTCTAGTCGTTCTGCTTTTTTATCAGTTTGACCGAATTTCTGAAGACAATAGGCATAAAGGTTCAACTGCTACTTGCTGCTTCCCATTGCGGGGCCGTAAATAATGTGACTTCACCTCCAGTCCCATGTTAATTTCAAACTTGCTGGTGTTGCAACCTCCGCTGAAAAATTAAATGCGAATCGTATCAAACACTTGCCCAACTCCAAAAATGTATGGCAATTAGCAAAAATCACAAGAATAGGCAGGAAGGATTTGCGTGTGAATTGGGGACCCATAAGGGGCATGTGAGAAATTCCTTTGCCCGCCGCTGTAAAGCAATGGGAATGCTATTATGCTACCGCATTAATTTCTTCACCCAATTTTCGATTCTGTCCTACTCCTACTGGTGTTTGCGTTAATGCCTCTGTCACTTCAAAACCACTCTTCCACCGCCAACCTTTTCAGCTTCTTCTTTGCATTGGCTTCATGCCTTTCACACGCTTTGTAAGTGTCTAACTGCGAATTGTTTATTGCGCATATTTTAATTAGTCACTGCTAATAGTTTTTAAGTATTTCAAAAAAGGTATCGGTGTTTTTTAGAAGTTTTTACTCTTAGAGGACTTAAGGTCCAATATCATTAAAATCTTTCTCTTTTATTATTTTTTTTTCAATTTTCTCTATTTTTATTGCTTTTTTTCTTCTTCTTCTCAACAAGACATAAGAGAATCTTCTAGTAAGTTGAGTTCACAGTAAATATCGCATATCCAAGAATATTCAATCACATACTGTCAGAATTAATACTCTATCTATTACTTCTAAAGGGTTGTTCAATAGGTAGGGTAAGTTTTCCCAAAAAAAAATTCAAAAGATTTTGTATTTAAATTGTGATAATGGATTTATAATTCACTCAAAATTTTAAAAAATAATTAATCAATAGCGAAAATATATTAAAACCTATAAAATCAATTGATTATTGCTTAATTCTAAGTCATTAACTCATCAAAAGATTTATTTGGATAATATAACTATTAATACATTTAATAATTTATTTAAAACATAAATAAAAATTTGTGATTGTGAGTTTCTTATAAAAATTACTTCAACAATGAAATAGCAAGGTCAATGTTATTTGTTATTCTCTTGAGTCAAATTAAATTAGTTTGGTTTTCAAGTTCAAGCTTATTTCATGCATAAATAAGGATACATTCACTATTTAAAACTTTAAGAAGTTTTCCCTTTGGTATGCAAGTCATTCACTATAAATAGTGTCTTTCCTTTTGTTAATATGGGATAGTTTAATTTGTAAAATTTTAATATTACTTTCTATTAGTCATTAATAATATTAGACTCCAAGTAATAACACTCGCAAGATTAATGAAATTTTTAACTAATAATAAACTATTGAAACGATGTAGATAACTGAAAGATAAATTAGATACATGATTTTAACGAAAAAAACATAGGACAAACTATCAATTAATCCACTAAATAAAAGATAGCAGAATACAAGCAATTTAAGTTTCGAACTATTAACCCTAACTCAAGAACACAAAACAACATATATATCAATTTGTAATTAATCCTAAAAACTCTTTTTAAAGAGCTCAGAGAGGTTGCTACACACACACATATACTACTCCCAACTAATCTTACAAAACAAACTTCAATAAAACTATAGTTGATCAATGCTATTTGAACTCTAAAATTATTTTTTCATTGTGTGTTTCTATCATATGTAACTTCTGTCTTCCAAACTTGTCTTTTAAATAATAAAAAAAGATTTTATGCAACACGTGGTAGCTATAATTGAGGGTATAGATAATAGAAATGTCTAAAGGTTGATTCAAACTTTTGATCTTCACCTTCAATGAATCAATTGGTCACAGATCATAGAGTTGATAACCTCCATTTTATCATTGTTATACATAACCAGAATTCTTCCATAAGGGTGAAAATCATATTTGAAATGGCTTTCCAGCATGTAGACAACATACAAAAGAGATTGCAGTGGTTCCTTTTCAATCTAGTTTACAAAATTCCCAACAAAATGAGTTTATTCTCAACAAAAAATATTTAATTGTTTATTTCTTAAGGGGGTGGCATTTAAAGACCTTATGTTATAAGAGAAGATTGTCATGCTTTAAGAGCGAAAGAAGACTAATTCTTCTTTCCGTTTGATTTCCTTCTGACGATAGTTTGAAATTCCACTTCAAGAGCTGTAGCTTTACTTGTGTGACCATTATCCTCCTTGCTGAAAAAGCAACTAATTGGATTCATGTCAGATATGTGCTCCAATGTTAGGATAAGAATTTTAGTAGTAGGATCTTCATGTTCTTTACTAAAATTGCGACATACTGGATTATCAAAATTATCGTTCAATAGTGGAGTATGGATTGTATGAATGATATTATCCTTAATAGGATAGAAGCTTGATGGATTCTTGTTAAAATTATGTTTAAATGTTGGAGTTTGCTCATCCACCACAGTTGGATTAGCTTCTAGAGTGAATGGGGGATTTGAGTTAGGGTGGGTTTTAGGGTGAGATTTTTTTTTCTTGCTTCAGATTTCCTTCCTCTTGCATTAGTTCCCAATAACTGCCAATTTTGAACTTTTTTTCTTGTTAGCTACCAATTTTCCTTAGGTTTAAAGTTAGGGGATTCCAAGCATTTGTAATTTAAACCTTATTCTCAACGAGTTCAAGGTTATCATTGAATTTCATAATTGAGACCTTTTCTGGTAGGTTTGCTAATACATCAACAACAACATAAATCATGACAAAGTTTATCCTTTTACTCTCAACTATAGCTTGATCAAGGTATAGAGGCTTGCCAATAAAGCTTTATAGCTAACTCAAGCCTTTGGTTGTCCAATATGTAAGTGGAATATTTTAAACCCTTTATGTTCTTGGAGTAGATTGTCATGCTTTAAAAGCAAAAGAAGACTAATTCTTCTTTCTACCTGATTACCTTCTGACGACAATTTAAAATTCCCCTTCAAGAGTTATAACTTTACTTATGTGACCGTTATACTCTTTGCTAGAAGAACAACTAATTAGATTCTTATCAGATTTGTGCTCCAATGTCACGATAAGAATTTTAGTAGTAGGGTCGTTATGTTCCTTACTAAAATTGCAACACATTGGATTATCAAAATTATCGTTCAATGTTGGAGTATAGATTGTATGAACAAGATCATCCTTACTAGTATAGAAGCTTATTGGATTCTTGTTAAAATTATGTTTTAATGCTAGAGTTTGCTCATCCACTAAAGTTGGATTGGCTTCCAAAGTGATTGGGGGATTTAAGTTAAGGTGGATTTTAGGGTGAGATGGTTTTTTTTTTCTTGCTTCAGATTTTCTTCCTCTTGCATTAGTTCCCAGTAGCAGCCAATTTTGAATTTTTTTTCTTGTTAGCTATCAATTTTCCTTAGGTTTAAATTTAGGGAATTTAAACCTTATTCTCAACGAGTTCAAGGTTATCATTGAATTTCATAATTGAGACCTTTTTCTGGTAGTTCTGCTAATACATTGACAACATTATAAATCATGACAAAGTTTATCTTTTTACTTTCAGCAATAGCTTGATCAAGGTATAGAGGTTTGCCAGTAGAGCTTTCCAGATAACTTAAGCCTTTGGATGTCTAGTATGTAAGTGGAATATCATGAATGCAAATCTATAAAGGGATATTAGTTAGTTTAATTTCCTCAAATTTGACTCCATGTCTTCAAGGTTGAACTAGAAAAGGCTTTTTTGCTTACATACCAAGGTTCTTCTTTGATTACCTTCGCCACGTATTCAGGAGAGTTAACCTTAAAGAAAAACATACCATTATTGTTCATAATTATATTAAGAAGGCCAAACTATTTCTAGTTATTAGCAACCAAGGTTTTCATTATTGGGACACTCTCTTATTGAGGAAGAAAACAACAATGGTGGATTTCCATAGCTAAACACTAGGTTGGGGAATTGAGATAGATAGAGAGGTAAATTGGTGATCCAAAGTGGTATTCGGAGGACAAAAAGATAAGTTGGCTTTAAGATTATAATTTCCTGAACTTGAACCTAGGTGCATTTAACAGAGGAAGTTGAGGTTATAGGAGGTTCTGAGGTAGAAGCAGATGTAGAAGAAGCAAGAGTAGCATAAAGAGTGTTAGATGGGTTAATGAAGGAAGAAGAGTTTAGTAGAGTTGGGAGCTGTTATGGAAGTACATACATGGTTAGTGATTGAAGGTTAAAATTAAGAACTGAAAGGTAATAGGCAAGCAATAAGGGAAGTGCACCTAAGGAAGGAAGAACAACAGTGGTGGGAGATGGAAACAAGAAGATAAGAAGTATTATAATGGTACAGAGGGAATGTAATGAAGAAGCTAAGTTGAATGAACCAAGATCTGAGAAAAGTTTTTCAGGAATTGCTGAGAATAAGAATTAGCTTGAAAAAAATGATGGTAGAAGAAAAAACAGCTGCCAAAAGAAGCTAAATTATTAAAGAACTCAGCAAATTACCAGAGGGCCATTCCCTTCCCTTTTGAGTTAATCGATTTCTTTAGGGGAGACCAGGATGATTTCTCCATCCTAAATGGATGTAGATTTCCATATGAGCAAGAGACCTTTTCATCCCACAAGGAGAGCTTATAATTCCCCACATATAAAAAAGAGAGCATTATATCATTAGACTGACTGTGAATATTTTTGTTCTCATTATTTCTCTTTCCTTTGTTAGCCTATTTAACCCTTGTGGCCCCATCAAATTCCTCTTGGTATTTGCTTGTACATATTTATTTTGAGTATGAGAGATTAAACAAATTTCAAGCTTATGGTAAGTTTACTTTCAATAGAAGAAGATGAGAGTACCTCTCCTAAATCTCACCACTTATTTGAATGAGAGATATCTTATAAGGACATGCCAATTCAATATATTTTAACTTGATAAAAGGGTGTAATAGTATTTTTTCTTATTTATATTAATTTTGCTTATGAAATATTAGGTGTTAAAAGTTTTACAATTGAATTAAAGCTTGAATTTGTGTATCTTATGTTATTGGTTTTGGAGTTAACTAATTTATTTACTTTTAGATAAATGTTTATAGGTGGAATTTAAGTAAACCCGCGAGAGATTATAACTCCTTCATTAGGGATACCTAGGGGCTTGAAGGCTTATGATAAATGTCAAATTTCACCATGTACCTATGAAATGGAAATGCTCTTCTTTATCTTTTTTTCTAGGTTAGTTAGCTTTTAATTGCTTAAGGATAAACAATGAGTTAATATAAGGAAAATTAATGGGTCAAAGCTTTATATATTATTTGAGATTAATTTATTTGGTATTTGGCACCTTTATAAAATTTTTATATGGATTTTATTATATATTCCTATGTTTAGTTCATTATCTTGTAAGTGATTGAATTTGGAGGATAAACATAAGATTTAGAGCAACTTTTTCTATAGTTGTACTATTGATGATATTTTAGACCTATTTAGAAGATACAATAATGGAAAACAACTTTGTAAAAGACTTGATAAGGTAATTATAAGTTAAAGAGATTTTAAATGGAGAAGTTGGATTAGGAAAACATAATAGGCATCAGAACTAGAAGCATAATAGGTGCTTGACTTTCACGAAGGTCTTTTAAGTTGAGATGCAGTACTAGACTAGCATGAACATGAAATACAATTAACATTAGACCTATCTTTATTTTATGGAGAGAAATAGTGTAAAATTAACGTCAGTTATTAAGCATATCAGGCAATAGTCACATAGTTGACAACAAAGAGTTAAAAAAAAGATGAAGAAGATTGACACTAGTCCTAGATCTATAACAAGCACTAGTTCTCATACTTAATTTATGCTATTTTAGGACTCCTCAAGATTCAGTTATCTAGAACTCTATTTTTGTAATCCTAGTTATAGATAATTGTATTTAAATTAATCTAGGTGACCTTTATAAGGTACATGACCTTAACAGATTTTAGGGTATTCTTTGATATTCTTTTAGGGAGATTTTCCCTTAGTTTTTAATTATTTTTTCATATTTTTTCATTGTTAAATTAAGGAGGACAATTTGGGGTAAGGATTGGAGAATATAGTGACAACTTCTCTCAAACTCTTTCCACTACTCTTTTCTTCTTTAATGGATTTATTTACTTGTGTTTTATTTTTATTATGTTTAGTAGTTAAAAAGCATAGTTAGGGTTAGAGATGTAATTTGTAAAGATTTATTTAATTGTTTATACAATATTTGATTATTCATTAGTTGAATTTATCTTTTATCTAATTGTGCTAGTATTAATTCTTAGTTCTTATAAGTTAAAGTGTTGAGTTGAGGCTTTTTATTTATATGTTTATATTCTTATTACAAGTTGTTAGAGATTCAAGTATGCTTAAAGTTTTTTATTAATAATATATGAAGCAATGGTGTATGTAATATCTTGTTACTCATGTTAAGCTAAAATAGTAAATGTGAGAGATTATTGAAAAATTAAGAAACACATCTCATGCTCATGCATTACACAAGATGCACATGCATATGAATATTGAATCTTTGCACATGAAAATAATTATATATGCATTCATTGACAAATTTTGGGTAAAATCAATTATATATGTGAGTATATTGGGAAATGTGGTTTTTATATATTGAAAATTGATTTGGGGAGTGTATAAATTGATTTAGAATTTTTGGAGAAATTTCTGAAAATTGTTGGGCATTTTTGAACTAGGAAAATTGTCAAGTGACAAAACAATTGTTAAATGGTAGTAGAAATTACTGTCAAATAGCAATGAAAATTTTGACAAATAACTTTAGAATTTATTGACAAGTGCCATTAAAAATTAGGGAACAATTGGAGTAGAAATTGAAGTTGATGGGACTAGTTAATGAAAGAACCAATCAAATGCTTTAGGAATGGACATTTATCACTTGCCAAACAATGCCTTAAGCCCACTACCCTTTTTAATTAAAAGCCTTCAACCCCCAAATAACTTTAGGATTTATTGACAAGTGCCGTTAAAAATTAGGGAACAATTGGAGTAGAAATTGAAGTTGATGGGACCAGTTAATGAAAGAACCAATCAAATGCTTTAGGAATGGACATGTGGCAAGTGATAAATATCACTTGCCAAACAATGCCTTAAGCCCACTACCCTTTTTAATTAAAAGCCTTCAACCCCCAATCCCTAAAAGCCATAGGTGTTTTATTTGGCTCCCTCCATCATTTTCGTAACTCTCTTCTCCTTCTCTTCTTCTTGAGTTTTAACCCTTCAAATCTCATCTTTCATGCTACTCTTCCACCTTGCTCTCTCATTCATTCTCACTAAAAGACCCAATCTATTCCTCCATGAAAGTTGATGATGGTGGAGATGAAATAGTTAGGGTTTAATGGTGATTTTGAAGATTTGGAAGCTAAATCCAGTAAGTCATGTTTTAATTTTTTATAGGTATTATTAAATGAGAGTAGAATGATGAGAAATGTGGGATTGATGACTTGGTTTTTGTGAGTTGAATGTGTGTGACATGGATAATGAAAAATATATGTAAATGTCTTGTTTTTGTAATTGTAAATGATCATTAATGACCCATGATTTGTTATAGATATGTTTTGGAAGTTGGATGATCCATATAATAGTGTTAGGATGAGTGTAGAAGATCAATTATGAATGGGAAAATGAATATATTCTGTTTTGGATAATGATCAAATATAGATCATGAATTTATTTGTAAATGTTTTGGATTTGAAATGGAGTTGAGAATGAGGAGTGATGAGGTAGAAAAGGTGATCTTAGTATGAGTTGTGTTAGGATAAGATTTGGAAACAAAATTTGGTAGTTGAGCTGGGAAAATGTTGCAGCAACATAATCTTTGAGTATGCTTTAGTCTTTTAGTCATAACTTCTTCTAGAGTTGTTCAATTGAGATAATTCTTAATTTATATTAAACTAGAGATATAAGACTACATTTCTTATGAAGACATGAAATTTAAATTATGTCTTTAAGAATCTCAAATTTTGACATGAAATTAGGAACTGAGTGCAACAAAATTTGTGGATGAATGTTTATATTGTGTTATGTTTTGAATGTATGAGAATGTGTTATATGATTAAGTGTGGAATTTGAAATGTGTATGGATGATGTTGAGTTGAAATTGGGTATAGTTGAAGAAGTTATCCATTTGAGATGATGAATCAAAAGAGTTGAGAATTGAGAGTGAATGAAATTTGATTAGTGTTTGAATGATTATGGAATGATATTACATTAGAAAAAGGTGAATTTGGGAAGATTAAGAGCATATATGATGTTAGAATGAGTTTAGGATCCTTTGGAGGGATTATGGAGATGAAAATTTTAGTAAACTTGAAGGTTACACAGTTAGGTCGTATAGATTCACACTGCTCATGTGTGTTTGATGTTGAAAACACAATCTGACCCGAAAGAAACATGTCTGCCGTGTGATTTCACACTACTGTGTGTCTTAAAATGACAAAATCTCTTTTCAGAGTCTTCATGAAAATTGTATATCTAGAAATCTGCTTCGAACCAGCCAAAGACGACCTTAATCTGACATCTCTAGAGAAAGTTATGTCAATTGCACCAAAATAGTTACAATAGGATTGAGGATGTAATCATGTTTGATTAATTTGGTCATAACTTCACCACATGACCTCTAAATGGAGTGATTCTTGAACCCATAGATTCCAAACAAATTTTTATATCTCTTCATGAAAAATGGTAGCATTATGAGTTTATTTGGAAAATTTTGGTTGAAAGAAAGTGAGGGAATCTGTCGGAGCAATATGAACTGGTGTGATTTCACTAAATATATTTGGATATTTCAGTTATATCTTGATCTTTAGTCATCTAAATGAGATGATTTTTTATTTGGAGTAGAGTAGAGAAATAGTGCTACAAATTACATGAAGAAGTCAAATTTTCATACAGACTTTAAGATTCTAATTTTTGGATGAAAATTGAGTATATTGTACTATTTCAGTATAAGAATAATAGACTCGAAATTTAGTTTTGGAGAAATCTAAAAGTTATTCAATGAGTTATGGATTTTGATTTCGATGGTTTTATTGAGGTATAAACTTAAGTATAAATTATACTTGGGTAAGTTTCGAGATAGAATGAATTATATGACGAGGATAATTGGAAATTACCTAGGATTGTTATGAACATGCATGGTACATATTTCATTACATACATGAGCAATATTAAACACTTATAATTGTGTAAATTATGATATTTGTATGTTTTGCATGATATAGAGGATCGTATTGAGAGCCACCATTTAAACATTTCCAGACCTTAGAAGCAATTGCTAATCTGGAGCTTATTGTGAGTAGACCGAGATAGTCTCACTTCATTTTTTATTTTGTTTGAATTTTGTATTAATTGACTACTGGATGATGTTATGAATATGATTGATTGTGTTGGTTTCCGGACAAAAGGTCCAATGAATGTGATGTATGAATGAAATATTGAAGTATTCCTTGTATGTTAATTGGATAAAATACGTGATACATGACTTGGTTGTTAAATGCCGAACTTAGTTTCGCAGGAAAATGTAATCATGCCCATAAATGAAAAAGTGATACTCAATTCTAATGTTGAATGCTGGACTGCGGTCTGATGATATGTAAATGTGAGTGAATGAGAATATGCAAATGTGATTGGGCATTCCATTTCATGAATGCATGAAACATAATGACAGTTGTGACTAGAGTAGCCAACGATCAGAACTTAAAGCTTAACGTGTAAAAAAGAGCCTCGAGCTCAAAAGTGATTAAGAGCCTAAGGCTCACTATGTAAAATGAGCCTTGTATTTTTATCGGATAAGGGATAATTAGTAATGAGCCCAGTATCCAATGGATACGGAACAGTTAGACACTTGGTCACAACAACATAATAAATAAAAAGTGGGTCTCATATGCATTACATGTGCATAATACGAATGATTAAAGTGTATTGAGTGTGAAACGTGAAATGATGTGAATGTGAATTATGTGTTATATGACTGGGTGAGCTATTGATGATGGTCGTTCTCTGAGTTCGTGAAACTTACCCAAAATTTGTAAATATTTTTCAAGATTAGAAGAATACCCCGTTAGGCAAATGAGAGTATACCTACTGCCTACGAATGAAAGACAGAGGTTGGGATCAATTCACATCTACACCTATAATTTCCTATTTTTGTATAAATTTGTATATTCCGCGATTTCTGTACAATATGTATTCTGAAAAGTTTTATACAATGTGTATTTGAATTATGTTGTAATGGAAAGACATTATATCTAAAGTGTTTTGTATTTGTAAAAGGGCCCAAATGACTATTGAAAGTTTTGTTGATTGTATTGTTATGATTGAAAAAGTTTACGAATAAAGTGGGCCCGAATAGATTATGAATTTTAAAAAAATGTGTGTATGTTATTGTTTAAAAAAAATTGTACTGAGTTTTGACTGATTGAGTGTTCTAGTACGCCACCCTCGCGGAACACAGATTTGGATATCACTTAAGATATCAGACACGTATCTTACAGGAGTAGAGTGCTACAATGTAGATGTAGGACTTTATAGTTATTGATTCACTGTAAAATCTAATATTTATCTCTTACCTTATTCTTCTTATTATTTCATTACTTGATTTTTTTTATTAAGGACTTACTTGAATTGATTTTCATAATCTTACATCAACCTAAGAAAAATTCATAAGTAATCTCTTTAAGTGTTCAATAAATTATCTAAGTTAACTTTTAATACTTATAATGCCTTACTAAACACTTCCCTATTGTTTCCTAAAAAAAATTATACGAAAATATAAGTATTACTAGTTTGGAATATTTAGCAATAATTAAGTGGAGATCATGGAACACCTACAACCATCGTCTAACTAATAAAGACAAAATATAAGTAATACATTATTCTTTTATAGTAATAATTATTCATAATATAGAAAACACACATAAGTTTTTTATGACAAAAGCAATTGATTTATGACAAAAACAATGAAGTAAGGGTGTGCTTATTTGGAGAGTACGAGAAAAGAAATATGGGTATAGGATGAAAATTGATGGTTGGTATGAACCTATCATTGAAGACCTAAGAGTTTCATTCCTTAGTTTTAGACAATCCTCTATTCCTCTCATAATCTAGAGGAATGGGAAAGAGGAATGAGAGTGATTGCACTATAATTAATTAAATATAGTGAAATCAATTAATTATGATGAAATCAATTAAATAATTAATTATACTATAATTAATTAAAATATTGTAATAAATAATAATAATAATATTTTAATTAAAATATTGTAATTAATTAATTAATTAATTACAATATAATTAATTAAAATATTATAATTATTAATTAATTACATTATATTTAATTAAAATGTTATTATTAATTAAAATATAACTAATTAAAATATAACTATTCATTAATTAAAATATTATTATTAATTAATTAAAATATTTTAATTAATTAATTAGTTACAATATAATCAATTAAAATATCATTATTATTTATTTAATTACATTATATTTAATTAAATTATTATTATTAATTAAATTATAACTATTCATCGATTAAAATATTAATTAATTAAAATATTATTATTATTAATTAATTGTAATATAATTAATTAAAATATAATTTATTCATTCATTAAAATATTATAATTAATTAAAATATAACTAATTTATTAATTAAAATCTAAATCATTTTGTAATTAATTAATATCAATATTTTTTATAAACCAACCACTATTAATGGTAATGATAATCATTCAGTCATCTTAACCAATCATCATAATTATAATGATTATATCCATTCTCATTCCTCCCTATATTCATTTCCTTTCCTATTCTCATTCTCTTCTGTAAACCAAGCGCTCCCTAAATATTCTACTAGAGATGGAATAATCATAATGATTTTTTTTATTAAAGGAAAACTGTCGAGACTAGGGGTGAGCATTCGGGTAATTCGGGCCTAATTTTTATTATTCGGGCCCGGCCCGAATTACCCGAATTTTTTCCCTTATCCGGCTCGAACCTGAACTTTTAATAACCCGAACTTACCCGGCCCGATTTACCCGAATTACCTATTTATCCGGCCCGATTTACCCAAATTATCTCGGCCAGATTTACCCGAATTATCCTAATTACCCTATTTCATAATTTTTTAAAACCTAATTCGGGTAATCGGGTCGGCCCGAATTTTTTCAGAGTTACCCGTCCCGGCCTGAAAATAATTCGGGTAATACCCGGGCCGGCCCGAATTACCCGAAATGTAGCATTTGCTTACCCGAATTAATTCGGGTCCGTCCGGATAATCGGGCCGGCCTGAATAATGCTCACCCCTAGTCGAGACAGATTACAAAATAAGTATGAAAAAACTAACTCCCGACATATCCTCAAAGAGGAGACGGTGGCACCCAAGAGGTGCGGTATCAAAATAAGTTACACCCATAGCGAAAGTTGTAGCCTGAGTGGCAAGCCAGTCAGCACTTCTGTTGCCCTCTCGGTAAACATGCTGATGAACAACAGTCCAATTGCGGTGAAACAATTCGCGGATGCTCGCGACAATTGGGCAGACCGATTGCGTACGGGACTCCGAGGAAGAGAGGAGCTGGTGCACCGCAGTTGAATCTACCTCCAACTCGATGTGACGGAAGCCTAGGAGCCAAGCGAGGGAGAGATCGGTATAAACACCCCAGAGCTTGGCAGTCTTCGGAGTGCACCAACCGAGATTCTGGGCAAAACCAACAATCAAATGCCCTGTGCTATCGCGGATGAGACCTCCTGCTGTGGTGTCAAGGAGAGGGATCGATTACTGGCCCCGTCGGTATTAACTTTGACCCATCTCGGGGGCGGCTTGGTCCAACTGACGCAGATCTCCTGACGGGGCCAGAGGCTGGGGTCATAGCGGCGGTATCCCTCCGAAGATATGCGAAGTTGATCTGCATAAGACAAAATAAGAAAGTCACGAGAAGAAGGCCAAGTGAAGTGAAGGTCAAAAATGGACTTATTCTGTCATGTCCAAAGAAACCAGCAGATTACTCCAAACAACACTGCCCAGTTGTGGCCCTGAGTATGGTGGTGTTGTTGGAGGTTGGAAAGGATCCAGTCCCCAAGGGGCAATGTGAAGAAGTCAGTCGCAGCGAGGTGTGGCCACATCGCGGTCCACACTCGACGAGCCTTTTGGCAACTGCGAATCATGTGGAGGGAGGATTCGTCAGAGGAGCAGTGGGGACATGAGCTGTTTGTCATGAGATGTCTCTGGGCCCGTTGGTGGTTCATAAGTATGTTGGACCCCGCTGTCGGAGCCCAACATCGGATGTTAGACCCCACTAATGGAGCCCAACATCGGACCTGAGAGCGTGGCGTGAAACATGCTACTTATACATTTAACGAAAAATCCCGCGGAAGTCTTCCTCCCTCTCACGATGCTCTCCTCCTCTTCTTCTTTCTCTTTTCTTCTTTCTTTTCTTTTCTTCTTTCCTTTTAATTTCTTAAACCTACATGAAAGAGCAAAGACTATAGTGCCCCTCCATGCAAGCCTAAAATCTCATACCCTTACATAAC
>JANTNU010000235.1:46647548-46657725 GCA_024752395.1 Erythroxylum havanense
AATGCTTCTGGTGATTTTGAGATGTCCATTAACTTATTTTATCTTTTTGAAGAGTAGTAATGGACATCTCAAAATCACCAGAAGTATTCTTTTAAAGATCCATTTTTGAGCTTAGGATATCTTGCATCATCTAATGGGCAAGAATTGTTGCAATAGTTAATAACATTCTCCTATTAAGTTCAACTTTTTTTGTAAAACTTGATCTAAAATAGACAATAAGATTAAAAATTCTTCAGCTCTAAACAATAGAGAGTAAAGTTGTCTTTCCCATCTCTCACTGATACTTACAAGATAAGGTGTATATAATGAAGACCTATTTTGTATATTGGCCTTATTTGCTTCCTTTGTCCTCTCCATTGCATCATAAAAAATAACTCATTGTTGCCTTCTCATCACTACTAGCTAGACAAAGTACTCTCACCAAAGACTCACAAATTCGAATGGCAATTTGACATTAAAACTAAAATTCATAATCCTCAAGTATAGTTCTATAAACTTCTAATCTATCATTCGACCTAACATGGTGAGATCCAATATACTTATCACTTGCAAGCTTTTGATTCAACTCCTTCTTCATCAGACCAAAATATTAAATTGATAAGAAATTAGTTCCAAATCTTTTAATAGTAAGACAACATAAATTTCTACCATTGGTGAATTTTTTTAATTAAATTAATGACTCATGCATGATTTTAGATAAACCTGGTTTTTTTTTCTTTTTGCATTGTCTCATCAATAATAGAAAAATATTTAGCATCTCGTATATTTTTCAACATCATGTCAATGTATTGTGTAACACAAGGAGTTCAATAAAAAAAATACTTGCTTTGTAAACTTTTTTCAACTATTTTGTAAAAAGAATCGCTGTCAAAAATGAAAGGAACAATTTTTTCTAGTCCAACCTCATTCACAACTTTATTAAATATCTTAAACATAATATTAACATTTCTAATAAGGTCAGATGTATCAATAGACTTTAAAAACATTGTTCCTTTGTAGAATAAACTAAAAAAATTGATAGCAAGCTATTGACTTCTATTTATCTAACCATCACACATGATTGAATATTCATAAATAGCCTAAATCATTCTTCTTTTATCTAAATAATTGTATATTTCATAAACAAAATTGCTCATAAGTTTGCCTCTATAGTCATCAATTAAAGGAGTTTTATATCTTAGACCATAAGAGGCAATAACATCTAATAATAAGACTGGGTGGCATTGAATTTTATACATAAATCATACCATCATTTAGCTATTGTCATGTCCACATTATGAGTTGCTTCTTTGGATTGTAAGGAATTAAGAATTGAAGGATGAATTATCAAAGTTGTTTGTTGTTGGGCACCCCGCCCTCGCGAGACTTATGCTCGAAGTCCTAAGTGATACTTGAACACACATCTCACAAGGGGGAGCCCACACAAGTTAGACAATAGAAATTAAAAAAGGCTTCTCTAGAAAAATTTTAACTCTATGTCTCTAGTTTATTTTGAAATATGAGTCATTTCATTCGGAAGTCTATAGCTTAAGATATCATTAAAAAGCCAAAGTATGTTTATATCCAATTCATGCTCTTCCAACTGATTCCCTCACTTTTTTTCCATCAATCTTTTTCAAATCAACTCCAAAGACTACCAATTTTTATGAAGAAATAGAGGAATATATTACGAATCTATTGGTTCAAGAATCAAGTCATTTAGAAGTTGAATATCAAAGTTATGGTCAAAAATTCTGAGTGCGATCACACTAGACGCTCTCGCGATCACACCAATGTGATATTCTTCTTCCTTCAATCAACAGCTTCTGTTGTGCTTGTACCATTGTTCCTCATGATCGCACTAGATACATATTTAGTCATAACTTTCACTAAAGAGGTTGGATTAAGGTCATTCTTATACAGTTTTGAAGAAGAATTATAGACCTACAACTTCCATGAAGACTCCAAAGAAAGTTTTTGCCTTTAAAATGGTCAAATTTTCAAAGTAATATAGCTGTCCCATATGTACATCTCATGCAATATCACTAACTTATAATAATCATATCTTTTAGCTTTGATATCCAAAAAAATTCATATTTTATATCATTGGAAAGCTACAAAAATAAATTACAACTTCTAAGAAGGCAATTTTATCTAATTTAACCTAGATCAATATAGTTTTTTCCCTGAAATCAGAACACAAATTTTCACCCCTATGAAAGACTTGGAAATGCAATGAAAAACTTGGAAGGTCATGAGCAAAACGCAATCATATTTCATTAACATCAAAAGAGAACAGTTTACAAAGCTTTAGTAGGCATTTTAAGCCATAATACATCAATGTCTCCAAAATCCCAAAATATAAAAGATAAATGAATGAGTAAAACTTGAAATGCAGCTAAAGCCTTACGCTCTCAAAATCTTAAAATACAAAAGTATTTAAATTTGGAGTGGTGTCTTGACTCTCTTTCACTCGATCTCTTGCTCATTACCTGAATATGGTAAGAAAAATGGGGTGAGCTTAAAAGCTTGTGAGTAACAAGTTTATAATCGGAAACAAGCAAAACCATTGAAATACCCAAATTCATAATCACTTTGCATCCAAAACCCATAAAGACACATAGTTCCCAAATTCTCATCTTATCAACACATATCATAAACACATAAATCACATATGCATCAAATTGTCATACAATCATAAACACATAAGAAATTTAGAATAGTTTGAGTAGGTCCGTAAGCAGAATGTACTAACACATTCCCATGTAATGGTCTTGTGTAGTTGTAAATATAACGTACTATCACAATCTCATATAATGGTTTTACAAAGTTGTAAATATAAGGGAGTTCATGAAGGAGCTCTGTACCATTAGCAGGCAGGTGGGAGAAGCTTTCAATAAAGTCAAAATGCACTCGACATATCAGAACGAACCACCGCAAAATTACATAATCATGCATTTTACTTCTTATAAACATATTGTCCAAAATGACACATTTCTGAAACATGATTTCATAACATAATATCTTTTCAAAAATCATTTTCACATTCATTCCATAAATCATCAACACAATTCACATACCATACATGTAGCAATTTCTCAAATCATTCAAGAAGCAACAAATTCACATTTATTAAGTCATTGAAAATATTGAATTTCTACTTATTTGAAAGAAACGTTAATAGCTTATTTACTCAATTATAAATATGAAATCTACCTTGAATTCTTTGCTTAAAAATTTGCTTAAGAACGCTTCTTTTCTTGCTCCTCTTGCCTTTCTTGATTTCCTTTAACAATGACAAAAATTTCATTCAATAGGAATTCAAATTGAAAGCCCGAAGAATAAACATTCACTAAAATTGATCCTAGAATACTTAAAACTATGCATTTTCTAAGCTTTACGAGCCAAATTCCTTCCAAAAATTCAAAAGATCAAAATGCACTTACCTTAACTCTTCTCTAAATGAAGAGATGTTTAGCTCAAATGAAAGCTCTTATCTTCCTCTTTCCTTTTCTCTTCTTGAACAACCTCAAAATCACTTTAGATCTTCCTTCTTTTCTATCAGGAACAAAACCTAACTCTCTTTTCTCTCTTCTCCCATTTTCGTTTATTCTCTTCTTCCTATCTTCAATTTACGTTTTCTTCTTCTTCTAATAACAAGATAATATTTTCTTTTTCCCATTTTACCCTTAATGAGTGTTAAAAGTCCCCTTTACCCTTCCTTTAATGCCTTATAACATAAATGTTTAAGTGTTATGCCAAAATCGCCCTTATGTATTCTTACTACTTTTAATTCAACTAGCCCATGAAATAAATCCTACTAATATTGACATAACAATTAACTCCAAAAATTAATCTATCAAAACCTCATAATTCATTTAAATCATACTTAACTAAAGAAAAAAATCCAGGGGTCATCATTTGTGATGTTAAAAGATGTCACATATCTTCTTCTTTTTCTCACATCAAGTGCAATACTCCCTTTTATTGGTTAGGAATATCACCTTCAACATATCATCCTGACTACGACAAAAGGAACTTTCATTACCAATTTCATAGTTCACTCTTTGTTTTCTATCTTTCTAATGTTGATACTTTTCAAGTAAAGTTTTCATTTGCCATTTCAAACTATAGCTCACTTTCTTTCAAAGCTCCATATCACCTTTGATCTCAGTTAAATGCTTCTTTAATCTGGTGATTCTCCCACATCTCAAATACTTATTACAATAAAAATAAATGGTATGGTTTTTTATTCCAAGAACTAATTTAGTATGAACCCAAGCTAGATCATCAAGTCTTCCTAAATCTAAAGCGACTGAATTATTAAGAATACTTCAACTTTCCTCCATTTATTTATAAAATGAATAAAGAAATATGTCAAATTAAATTAATAATTTCATTTTCAATTATTATCAAAAAACATGTATCACTTAACCCAAAAAAAAACACATGCATATCTTAGATTTTAAAAGCATACACACAACTTGAACTTTAAAAATATACACACCTCTTATATTGAAAGTCAATAGCTCAAAAAATCATTATTACCACCTATTGATGATATGAAAAATGTGGAATATGTTATGTAAAATAATAAGAAGAAATAAAGCAACAATAGCTTCTCAATAATCATATGACATACAATTGCAAGTGAACTTTATTAATAAAAATGATTGCTACACTTCACAACTATAACACAAATGATTGTTACATTTTCACAACTATAACATATTTTGTGTGATTTATAATTCAACCATAAACTCCCAATTATAACATATTTTGTGTGATTATATAATTCAACCATAATTTTCAATTACAACCTATTTTGTATGATTACATAATTCAAACGTAACTATAACTCATTTAGTACGATTACATAACTCAACTATCACAATTATAACCTAATTTTGTGTGATTACATAATTCAACATTTCAACCATAAGCTTACAAGTATAACTCATCATATATTGTTGCATAATTCAATCATAAATTCACAACTTTCTAAATTTTTAGCATTATTACATTTTTGATTTTCATTAAATATCATTCTTTCTAGTTTTCCTTTTATAAATCGTACATAATAAACAAACACGTATAAATAAGATTTAAACTTTAACTTTTATATTACAAATGAATCCTTTTAATTTAATGTATTTAAATATGATTCTTGAGAAATAATTAAAATTCATGAAATTAAATTTTAATTATTGATTTATCTCTATGTTCTATAACCAAACAATCTTACATGCTAAATTAAGAATATAATTAATAAATAATAATTAATTAACTCACTTTATAATTTACAATTTACAATTTGAAATTTTTATTAATTTTAGTTATAAAGATGTAAAATTGTAATTTACAAAAATCAACTGAATTCTTAATGACCCATCACCCACAATAATTTAAGCAACAAACATTCAAACTCAAGCCACAAATTTATCAAGTCATATCAACATTCTATAAGCTTTTCTATTTTCTATTCTTTATGCAAAAACCAAAAGTCAAACTTAAGATTAAGAGATAAGCATTCACAAAAAAAAGCCACCATCATCATTCATCAACCTTGACTTTGGGACAACTTGTTACACGCAAAGCAGAAGAGTTGGAGAAGATGAAGCTTCGACATTTGAGTTTTGACGAGAAGAAAAACAATGTTGAAAAAAGAAGTAGCGATAGACTGAGACTTAACAACGATGAAACAGAGCAACAATAATGACGGAAATTATACCCAATAATGGTGAAATAAAGCGACAATAATGACAAAGACGATACCCAAAGAGAAGCAGCAACGGTGGAGAAGTAGCAAGATGGATGATAGAGCAACAACGATGTGCAAGAGATGGAGTTGAGAGTAAAAGACAATGGGGATTGGGTGAAATCCTCACCTTTATTAACATATCAATAACCAATTTATAAAGATGGAGAAAACAAAAAAAGGTAAGTCTATCAATTACACAAGTTGTCAAATAATGAGAAAAGAGGAAGCTAAATCATATTCCTAATTACAATATTCTATTGTGATTTGTTTCCCTAATATGCCCTTACAAGATGGTGTCCTGGTTTGAGATATCAATCTTGGATCATTGTCGTTCAAAAACCTTGCTGGAAAGAGGTTTAGTCATTAGATTAGCAAGTTGATCTTGAGTGTTTATATGGCTCACCCACGAAAGACCACGCTGGACAAGATTGCGTACAAAATGATAGTCTATCTCAATATGTTTCATTCTTGAATGAAAAATAGGATTTGCACACAAATATGTTGCTCCAAGGTTGTCACAAGAAATGACCGATGGCTGAGATAAACTGACTGAAAGTTCAGTAGGCAAATTTTGAATCCAACACAATTCAGAAGCAGTGGCAACAATAGCTCTATATTCGGCCTTTGTGGAGGAGCGAGCTACGGAATGTTATTTCTTAGAGCTCTAAGATATAGGATTGGAACCCAAAAAATTATAAATGTTGTAGTGGAGGATCTGTCATCTCGATTACCAGCCTAATCCGTGTCCGAAAAAGCATGAAAAGTGAGAGGATAATTTTTCTATAGAAAGATACCATAATCTAAGGTACCAGTCAAGTATCGCAGAACTCATTTAGTTAATTTCCAATGAACATCAGTAAACTAGGATAGTTTATTGATAGTAAAAGCAACTTTTAGTCTAGTTAGAGATAAATATTGTAGACTGCCAACAACTTGTTGATACTCATTTGGGTCTTCTAAGAAATGGCCATTGATGAGCTTTGGAGAGGACCCACTTGCCATTGGTTTGTGCATAGCTTTTGACTCTGTCATGTTGGTATGCTCAAATATATCATAAATGTACTTTTGTTGACTTAGGAACAACCTAGAAGTAGTTCTGATAACTTCAACCCCTAGGAAAAATTGCAAGTCACCAAGATCTTTTAAAGAAAAACATCGACCAAGGAGAACAATGAAATCCTCCATAGATTTTGATTTATTGCCAGTGACTATTAAATCATCAACATAGACAACAAGGTATAGAACAACACTAGATTTTGCAAATATAAAAAGACAATGATCTGATTGTGAATTATAAAAACCATTAGAAAGGAGATAGCATTTTAATTCATGCGGAGCTTGTTTCAAACCATAAATAGCC
Organism: Erythroxylum havanense; assembly: GCA_024752395.1. Lineage (NCBI taxonomy): Eukaryota > Viridiplantae > Streptophyta > Magnoliopsida > Malpighiales > Erythroxylaceae > Erythroxylum > Erythroxylum havanense. The sequence continues at coordinate 46,654,649 of JANTNU010000235.1, forward strand.
TTATGAAGACGAACAACATAAGTAGGAGAATGATTATCAATGAAGCCAAGTGGTTGAGACATATACACTTTTCTTTCAAAATGCCGTTAAGAAAGGCATTGTTTATGTCAAGCTACCTCAAAGTTCAATTCTTGGATACAACAAGAGCAAGCATAACGCGGATAGTTGTATGTTTAGCAATAGGAGAAAAAATCTCATTATAATCAATGTTAGGTTGTTGCAAGAACCCTTTGGCAACTAACCGAGCCTTATATCAGCCAACATTTCCATTAGGATTGTATTTTATTCGAAACACCCATTCGTAGCCAACCGGTTTAGGATAACCAACTGGTGAAACTAAACTCCAAGTTCTTTGTTTTTTAAGAGCATTAAGTTCTTCTTGGCAGCGACCCATTTGGGATCTCTTAAGGCTTCACGAGCAGTACGAGGTTTCACAGGTTTTGGATTTTTTGATAAAGGGGTTATTTTGGTGGTGATATGCTTGGCTTTTGTATGGGTTTTTTGATATTGTTCTTTAAACAGGCGAGTATGGGATGGGTAGGTGGGATTGTCTTGGAACTAGTGGGAATTTGGGGGGAAGAAGGGTTTGTAGAAGAAGAAGAAGACACTAATGAGGATGAAATAGAAGTAACATTGTGTGTGGGCATACCTAAATGTAATAAGGATGATGTATTTTTGGTCTCTTTTATTTCAGGACTATTCTTGGTGGAACCTCTAGATGACAGAGATGATGGCGTGGAGTCTTGTGTAGTGGCCATTGTGAGCTCAGTAGATGTGGTCAAGTTGTGATCGGAAACTACATAATGTGATGGGGACCAAGACTCTGTGATGTTGGGAGTTGGTCAAGAGGTTGTAGGGCTGCAAAAATTAGATCTGCGTAAATTGTTTGGACCTCCAGAAGTACGAGGGTTTTGGTGCCCTAAAATTTTGTTGGTGTTGCTTAAAGGAGATTTTGCTATGAAATTGGTAGTGATGAGATTTGTATTTCTAGAACGATTGAGATGTTGTTCAACATCAAGAAGCTTCTCATGAAGTTCATCAAAAGAAACAGAGGTCTCTCGAGCACGCAAAGCTGATGCAATGGTGTCATATTCAAATGGAAGACCATCGAGAACGTGAAGAAAAATTTCATCAGCTGAGATTTGAACACTGGCAGCGCCCAAAGTGGAGTAGATCGATTTAAAATTTTGCATATATGTTGTAATGGACAGAGTTCCTTTTTGCATGTTATTTAGGGACTCTCGAAGACTTATAATTCTAGCACGAGAAGGTTTAACATAGGTATTTGCTAAAACTTTCCATAGATCAAAAGTAATTTTTGCATCAATTACAAAAGGAATAATATAAGGAGAAAGGGAAGCGACAATAGCACTTCGAAGAAGATTATCTTGTCAAATGAACAAGGAAGAGGTAACAACAGGTGGTGGAGTTTCAATGTATTTTAGAAAATCATATCCTATAAGAATGGTTTCCTATTGATAAAACCAGGAATGGTAGTTGTCTGATGAGAGTTTGATCGACGCCTGATTTGAAGGATTAATAAAGATTAGCTAATCGCAACTTGCAATGGGTAGAGTTGTATTTTGGTTATGAGAAGAAGATGATGAATGGTCAGGTGTTTGGTGAGTGGGAACATCAGTTAGGTTGGTTTTAGTATCCTTTCGGTTGGAATTCATGTTGAAAAAGGAATATGAAAACAACAAAAAAAATTGTAGAGAGAAATTAGCAGTGTTTGGTGCCGTAAGGCTAAGAGTGGCTCTGATACCATAAAAGATAATGGAAATTGGGTGAAATCCTCACCTGTATTAACATATCAATAACTAATTTATATAGATGGAGAAAGCAAAAAAAGAAAAGTATATCAATTACACAAGCTGTCAAATAAAGAAAAAGGAGGAAACTACATCATATTCCTAATTACAATATTCTATTGTGATTTGTTTCCCTAATAGAGAGAGTTGGGACTCAAGGAGACAAAGAGAGGAGTTGTTTGTCTTTGGTTTTAGTAACATCTACGCGTGTATAAGAGAGAGAGACAACAAATGTAAAGATTAATATTTTTTTTAATCCTTCAAAATTTAATATTCATAAAAGCCTCCAATATTTATCAGGAATAGTGGTAATGGTAAGTACCAATTATTTATAGGTGAAATTGCTAGTATCGATTGATAATTACATTCGATATGGTATGTTTAGGTTTCGTATCATTTTCAGGCTACTACCAGTGCTATATGATACGAAATTTATAACTTTGCATTGATGATTCTCACTCTTATTGAATTCAAAATCTCCTATTTATAGCTTCTTCTTTAAATTTTCTCCAAGAATATGTTTTTATTTTTCATTTTTTACGAAATTTATAACTTTGCATTGATGGTTCTCACTCTTATTGAATCCAAAATCTCCTATTTATTGCTTCTTCTTTAAATTTTCTCCTAGAATATAATATTTTTTATTTTTCATTTTTTACCTCAACAAGCGATTCATGTTTATTTTTGTTCTATTCCTTTTGTTATTATTTTTTGTTAGTAACGAGCTCTTCTTCTCTGGCTAAATCAACATGTTCAAACAGCGTAAACTCAAATGTATAGTCACCAAATCACTTGGACAAAAACACCCCTCAACTCCAGATGAAAGATCGCATCAGCATGACCACCAAGTAACTACATATTCACGTTAATTTTCAAACTAATTAAATAACTTAAATATCTTGTATCGTAATAGTATTTGTTTTATTATTAAAAAAAATCGGTACTTAAATTAAATAATTAATTGAAAGTTGATTCAGCTTAAATTTTTAGATACCAAGATTTGCACAGTTCTAAAACATGTTTCGCATTTTACATCAAACTTCTTCAAAGGTGTCATGACATGGTGGCTTAAACAACTATATTAGTGATTGGTTGTGCCACCCTTTGGCTAATATTGTTGCTGATATCATTGCTTGCAAGGGCTGGGATTGGGATATAATATGGCGTCATTCTTTTAGGGAAGGAAATTGCGTAGCGGATTCTCTTGCCAAACGCGGAAGCAGATATCGACAAGCTTTTCAGGAATGGTTATCTCCGCCTCCAGAT
>JANTNU010000235.1:46670283-46687082 GCA_024752395.1 Erythroxylum havanense
GCAAAGGGAAATCATAGTTTCAGGTTTGGTGGATTGGAGAGGACAGGAATGGGGACAAGGACGACGACGGGGAGGGAAACCATAGTATGGACAGGGACGGAGAAGAGTAATTCTTTGGAACTCTCATAATTATATTAGAATTAATTTCAATCTCTTTTTGAATAAAATTATTCACATCCTCTCTTACAGAAATACATAAAAAAATATTTAATGAAAAAGTTAAAAATATAAGGTTAACACTGAATATGAACCATTTGATATACATATTTCTTTTTCATTCATATTAGATGAGAACTTATTTCGCTTAAAAATAGATATTCCCGATCATATTAACGCCACATAAAGAAACGATCTTCGACTTCCGTTTCTTGGTTATAACCAAGTATGCCAGCCTCAATAACCCTCCAAATGCATTCTGTCTGGCATCTTCCTTGATCATGTTCAGCATCAAAAGCATCAAAACCTAAGGATTTTCCATTCCAGTAAGTATTGCAATAGAACAAGGTAGTTTCCCAGTAGTTTACACGAAACTTCCAATGATAAGTTTCTCCTGCTAGAATAAAATGAGTGCCCAAGTCATCATCTCCGGATTTGCAGTGAATGGTGAAACTTGACTTATCCTCTATGTAGTTAGTAATTCGGACAAGAGTGTACTGCCAAGGCCAGTGGAAGATGTTTCCAGCGTTACCTTCTGGTTCAGTTCTTCCAAGAACAGTCTTTGTTGAAGCAGTGTATACGAGAAGCAGCACAAGTTTGCACAGGAGACTCATAGTTAACTTTAATTCTGTTATCAATTTCAAGATAGTTATTCCATACTTACGTATAAGGCGTTTTATTTATAAACAGAAATGTGAGAAAGTCAACATATAGGATTGGGTTCAAGTCATTTCTGTGTGTGTTCACTGTTCGTTGACTACATTAATTGTCAAGACAATGATTACTTATAAAATAAAGACAATTAATTATGCATTAATTTTCCACATTGAAACTTTTAATATCATTTCCCGCTTCTTTAGTTAGGTGTCCTTTCAATTTTTGCAGTTTAGAGGAAGCTTTCTAATAGTTAGATTGGTACTCTAGATTGGATAGAATAACTAGTCGAGGTAGATCTTAGTTATTAAGTTAAAAGACTTTGTTAGTTTTGGGAGCAATGTAGGGAGAGAATGAGTGTTAGAAGGAAAGCATTAAGGTATGGGCAGGGCCGTTCCTAACGTTTTATAAGCCTTGGATGAAGTAAAAAAAAGGCCCTAATAGATTGACAATAGACAAACGTGTAAATTTAAAAGCCTATTTTTATTATTAAATTTAATATCTATATACAAGTGACCAAAATTTTCAATAAAATATTAAGTAATCATAACATCAGCAAATAATATCTTGCAAAATTTCAGTGGCAATAAAATCACTAAAAATAGCAACAGTAACAACAAAATTGCAATAACAGCAATCAAATAGCAACACACTAACAAAATAACACTAACACACATACAGATGATCATGATATATGAAAAACAATTTTTCCGTACATTTCTAGATACAAAATTATTAATAATATTATCAAAATCAATAACGTCCAACATATCCTTCTCGATAAATAAAATAGCTAAACCATTCAACCTATTATGATCTTATTTAATTATCAAATAATTTTATTTAATTATTAAATGCATCCAACTATTTACGGTCTTATTTAATTATTAAATACTTTAATTATTATTTAATTGTCATAACATGTTTACTAGAATCATACAAAATTTTATAATAAATGAAATCATTTATGTAATCTTTGAATTGAGTAACTTAAATTATTTGATTTAGTCATATTGTTACTAAACTTATGTGAATCTCTATAAGCACACAAATCCAACAATTATTACATTACTTGTGGCAAAGCATAATGAAAATTATAATTACAAAAATTAAATTATTTATTAATTTTTAATTATGTTTTTATAAATAATAACTAATCTAAAAATAAAAAAGAGAAATACAAATAAACAAAGTATCGTTTAATATTAATGTTATGATTTAAAATACTAATTTAATGTCTACGTTAATGAAAAATTAAAAATTAATTATAATATATTCAAATATTTAATAAGCTAAAAATACATTAAAAATAAAAAATTTTACCTTCAAATTATCAGTCAGAATTCATAAGACAAAATCGTGAAAATTTTTTACTTTCAATTTTTGAGTTGAAGTATCTTAGATTTATATGTTGATGAAAATAAAAAAATTAGAGTATAGAAAGTATAATCAAATGCTTCAAAGGTATTTATAAATTTAACAAGTTAACGTTATATAGCTAATAAAGAAAACGATTTAGCTTCCGAGATTAAATAACATTAACTTTCTCTTCTTCTCCGACTGACAACTAAGGATTTATTACCCTTTTAACTGAAAAATGCCCAAAAAATGCTTTTGAAATGCATTGAAGGTGGGAAACTAATGAGGATGGGCCCTGGGCAAGTGCTCTGCCTGCCCCTACCCAGGACCGACACTGGGTATGGGAAGATAGTCACTGGACCATTTATATTAGTTCGTCTTATATGTAGATTGAGATGAATCGTATTAAATCGAAGTTTAGTTCAAAATTTTTTAAAACATACAAGTTCATACCTAATTTAACCCTTAGGTTATGTTTGGTTGGATGTGAGGTTTTTAATGAAATTAAATGAAATGATATGATTTGTAATTGAATAGAATGTAAATAGATATAATATTAGAAAAATATTATTCGGGAGGGATAGAAGTGTTCATAATGTAATTTATTAAAATGGTGTTTAGAATATGCATGTAATGTAATGTAATGTATGCATAATAATAATGAATGACTATTCTACTCTTGATATAATAGTCTTACTGATTGTCTTGCTGCTTGTTATTAGGGTTGAGATAGTTGGTATTATAAAAAAATATTGAGAATATATTAGGTCGTGCATATTTATCATTTTACATTTTATCCTAAATTCTCAAATTGGAGATAATTTATTTTTACTGTTTATGATGAAATAAGATATAATGTGAAACTCTTTTCTTCCGTTTTATTCCATTCTATTATAAACCCTTCTCCCAATTGATGGAATAATATTACATTTCATTTTATTCCATTACTGGTTGCACTATCAAACATAGTTAAGTAAACAATAATAATAATTAAAATTATAAATAAATCATTATAAACTTATTTTAAAATAAAATATAAATCCTTACTATAATATGCATAAAATAATATAACTCACAATAAAATTAAATTTATCCTAACCATAGAGTGAATAAAACCGATTAATAAAAAAACGAACAAAACTATTATTGCATCACTTAAATTAAATAAGGTTAAAGTTTAATTAATTCCTACTTATTAGATAAGTAAATATCTAAACTAGATAATATTTATATTAATTAATTTAAAATAATTATCAAATAATTATACCATTGGAAAGCTAGAAAGATAAGCTGCATGAAGACAACTTTGGCTAATTCTACCTAGAACGATGTCGTTTTTCCTTTGAGTTCAAAACACAATTTCTTCACCTATGAAAGCTTGCAAAATGCAATATCTCTTTATATCAATTCAACTTTTAAGTACTTTTCGTTAAACTCTTGAATCTCACCTCAAATGATTCATCACATACAATCTTTCCAACTTTAACATGCTATTATAATACTAATAACAATTTGCAATCTCAATAAAGAAGAATATGCACTTACACATTCCACTTCCACATCCATTATACTCAACCTTTAAAAAAACAAAATCATACACAAAAGGAACTTCTCAATTTCTCATTCTCATTTCTAAACAAAGTAAATGTTTGAACAAGCTTTACTTACATATCAACATACACATCAAGCTTAACACAAAATACAAAAGGATGCTCATGTCTAAAATAGCCACTAGCTTAGTACAAATGATTTCTAGCTATCTTGGAGTTTCTGAATGCCTTGCAAGGATAGCTAATCTTCTTGTTCTGCACCTGAGGAGGAAAAATTATGGGTTAAGCTATATAACTCAGTGGCTAATATATTTATAGCCATTGACAACGAGCCACACAATCAAACATATATTAATACTCATATAGGCATACATGTCTTCTTATCTTAATCCAGCAATGAAATTTCAGCATTCACAATTTCAATTCACATCTCATAATTCAACATATCATTGCATAGTACATATTGGATGTAATTTCTCATCAAAGCATAACACTCAAATTGCATCATAACTTGACATATCAAAATGTAAATGCACAAACAATTGGCTCAAGGGTTCTGTGAAATAAAAGAGAGAAACCGAAGTTTATACCGTGAATGAAATAAGTCCACTTTTCAGATCTCGTGTGTCACAAGTGGGCAGCCAGGAGAAGGCTTTATATCGATATGCATGTGACTACGAAACTGTTCCACTCTTGCCCAAACACAATCAATTTTCATGCTCAATTCAATCAATCACAAATTTATATTCTCATGCTTTTCTTCCTTCAATTTAAAGCAAAATGCCATGATACAATTCCAAGGCATAGTATGATCATACCCACAATCCAATCATATCAAAATGTTATAAATCTTTCAATGCATAACATAAAACACATCATAATGCATTTTTCACATCACAACAATTCATAAATTGGTAATTCAAGCATATACACACACCTATAGGCACATTGCCCATTTATATAATAACCATAAATATTTTATCCACCTTATAACTCTTGAAAATCCAAACTCAATTTAACCCTTCCGCTTGCTCTTAAGTAGGATTTTCTTGATTTCCTAAAACAAACCAATTTCCTATTAAATTCAATTCAATAAAACCCTAAAACTTCAAAATCACAATAAATGAAACAATTTGCTAAATTGGGTTTAGCATTAACTTATCCATGGTCTATCTACGTTAGAAAAGCCAAAACCTAGTTTAGAAATCCTAAAAATCAAATGGGTCTCTCAATCATCTTCTTCCTCCGTTCATTCCCATCACAAAACCCATTTTTCTACTTTCATTTTCAAACCAAAAAAGAAGAAAATAGCAAGGAGTTTATCTTAACAAGATGATTCCTCTTCTTTTCTTCTTCTTTCCTTCTCTCTTCTCCCATGATTTTTCTTCCTTTTTTTCTCTCCCGTGTTTTTCTCTCTTCCTCTCTTCTCTTCCAAGACTTTCCCTATTCCCTTCTTCTCCTTCTTATTTCAAGAATCATCTTTAGCTTATTCTTCCAAAATTGCCCATCACTTACTTAGCTTTTCCAATTTTGCCCCTTATGACAATTAAAACTAACATCTTATACTTCTAACTCCTTAACAAATTATCATAGAAAAATTGAAGGAATTTGATAACAATTCCTTCTATAAAATGTTAATCATTTTCTTAAGTTTCTAATGACACCAAAATCATTCAATTTGGTTTGAAAATCTGAAAGTTATATTCCAAATATTTCCAAACTATTCTTATACTGAAACAATATTTTGTGCTCAAATTTCATCTAAAAATTAAAATTTTTAAAGACTGAATTAGAACTCTATTTCATCAGATAGTTTGTAAATCTATCTCTCTAGTTTAATCCAAATTAAGAATCACCTCATTTGGATAACTAGAGAAAAAGTTATGGCTAAAACATCAAAGCGTACTCAATGAACAAGTTTCAACTTATAACTTCCAACATTTCACATATAACCCATCTTGTACATAACTATCTTTTCTACTTCACTTCAAATTCAAGAATTCTTTTCTTTACACATAACTAATTGCCAACAATTACTTATTTAATAGTTCTAACTTCTAAGAATAGTTCGGGGGCAACAATATTAATTCTAACTTAATTCTAATCTTTCCATCAAATTCTAATCTCTTTTCATGCTTACTAGATTTAATGACCCAATTTTAAAAATAAATAAACAACCGAACAAACAAACAAAATATAAATGAATAATTAAACAAATAAATCGATAATGACTAAAAAAATTTCTCGAGGTCCAACAATTCTCTCCCTTTAAAAAAATTTTGTACTCAAAATTCTTACCTGATTCCACAAGGAGGTGTGGATACTTCTCCTTCATTGCTTCCAAAGGCTCCTATATAGCCTCCTCCGTCGAATGGTTCTTCCATAAAACTTTAACTACCTTCACCACCTTGTTTCTCAAAATCTTTTCCTTCGAGTCTAAAATCTCCACTGGTTGTTCCTCATAAGCCAATCTTCCCTTAACTGAACCTTTGAAGGTTGAACTATGTGTGAAGGGTTGGATCGATACCTTCTCAACATCGATACATGGAAGACAATATGAATCTTAGGCAATTCCGGTGGCAAAGCCAACTTATAGGCTAAAGACTCAATCTTCTCAGTGATCTCATAAGGGCTTATGTATCTCGAACTAAGCTTGTCTTTCTTACCAAACCTCAAAACTGTTGAGGTCTAAACAAAAAAATATAATTGAATTCTATCTATACCAATTAGAGGCAAGCACATCCCGTCGACAAGTAATATAAAACGGTAAGAAGTGGATATTGTACCTAAGGAATTTCAACACGCAAGACAATTAAATTAAACGATAAAAATTTACTCAAATGATCAAAAATTGATTGATTTGAAAATAAAATAAAATAAAGTGAACAAATCAAGAAAATATGAAAAATGCAAGGTATGAATTAAAACGACTAAAAATTGTAACGGTGGATTGATCTAGGAATTACTTCACTTAAGCAAGTTGAACCTAATGTTCATGGGAATTCCCTTTTCTTCTAAATTTGAGTCACCTACTTGGTTCATAGATAATTCATAATAAAAGGCATTTCATCCTATGAGCTGAAGGTTTGTCAAGACTTCTTTCAGATGCGATTTTGAGGAATGTGTTGCATGGATGCTCGATATGTTGGGGTGCTCCTAATATCTCGCATTTATTTTTTGGGGATGATAGTTTGTTGGTTTTTAAGGCTATCGGAGAAGAGGCAGTAGTGATTAAGAATTTGGTGGACTTGTATGTGGTGACTTCAGGCCAATTGATTAACTTCTCTAAATCGTTTGTTTGTTTTTCTAAGAATGTCTCTTCTCATAATCGGCAACGTGTATGTTCTCTTCTTGGTGTATCTGAAAGTGATGACTTAGGAACCTATTAGGTCTACCGACACTAGTTGGTATAAACAAGAGATAAATCTTCGAATTCCTTAAGATTGTATGTGGCAAAAACTTCATTCTTGGAAAAAAAGATTTTTTTCTTACGCCGAAAAATCAGTTCTATTGAAATCGGTCTTGCAATCTCTACCAAGCTATGTGATGAGCTTATTTTTAATTCCCAAAACACTTTTTGCTGAGCTCCAACAGGTTATGGCATCGTTCTGGAAACATGATCATGGAATCCACTGGGTCTCTTAGTGAAGAATGGCTAGACCGCGAGCATGTGAAGGGCTAGGCTTCAAAAAACTCCATGAGTATAACTTGGCAATGATAGGAAGACAGGCATGGAATCTCTTCACTAAGCCAAATACGTTAGCAGCTTGACTTCTAAAGGCCAAATATTTCTCCACAATCTCTTTTTTGGAAGCTCACTTGGGTAACAACCCGAGTTATCTTTGGCGAAGCTTATGGGAATGTCAATAATTGATTTAGAATGGAGTAGCCATTAAAATTGGCACTGGATGTTCTGTGTTGGTATGGTCGGATCCATGGGTGCCTAGTTTGCCTAACAAAAGAATATCCTCTATTCGACCAACTATAACGGATGTTCTTTTGGTTTCAGACCTGATCTTGCAAGGTCGTTGCAATACGACCAAGATTAATACAATCTTTTCAGTGGAGGAGAGTGAAGCAATTCGAGCTATTCCTTTATCATCTCAGATCTTTGAGGATTAATGGTTTTGGGCAAATGATTCTAAAGGAAAGTATAGTGTAAAGAGTGCCACAAAATTTATTAAGGAGAGCAATCAGTCACGCCCTTCCAGTTCGGGTGCTTCTCCAGCAATGGCATATTCTTGTTGATAGCAGTTGTCCCTTTTGTCACTTATAAGAGGAGACTATCTTTCATTGTCTTGTTGATTGTGATGTAGCGAGAGATTGTTGGCTTATTGCAGGTCTTTGGAATTTTGTTAAGCTCTCTGGAAATTTCTTATCATGGATTGTGCAAGTTTTGCAGAGTAGTGATACTGATATGGTCTGTCTCAGTATGATGGTGGTATGGTCTTTATGGGAGGCTCGTAGTGACTTAGTTTGGCACCAGAGACGAAGAACTCTTGCTCAAATTGTGTATAGAGCTCGTGGTTTTCTGAACGATTGGCTAACATCAAAGGTTACGAGATCAGATCAGAATCCGACTGAAGTTCCTTATTTATGGATTAAACTAAGCCTAGGAATGTGGAAACTCAATGTAAATGCCGCCCTTTTTGGTAATACTACTGTGGGTTTCGGCATGATAATACATGATGATAAGGGTTCTTTTATTCAAGCTATACAGAAATGAATCCCAGTATGTATGGATGCAGAAATGGCAGAGCTTTTCACGACAAGGGAATCACTTGGTTGGATTAAGGATGAGGGTTGGTCTAATATCGTTGTGGAGTCAGATGCCCAAATTTGCGTTCGGGCTATTAATGATCCTAGCTATACTGATTTATCTTCATTTGGAATTCTTGTTTCTGATTGTAAGTCTCTTTTGGTTAAGACGAATGTGATTCTGAACTTTATTAGACGATCTGTGAATGGTGTTGCTCACTCTCTCGCTCGAGATTCTCTTTCCATTGTAGATTCAATGGTTTGGACAGTACCACCTAGTATTTTGGATGTTTTATCCTTTGATAATCAATGAAATTAACCATATTTTACTAAACAAATACAAGAAGCCTAAAACTAAGTTCATTAATCCTGTGTATCCTCACACAAGATCCTAAGGTTGGTCTATATTTTAGTCTTAAGTATGTCGCTTGATTAATTTTTCAAAAAATTAAATCTCATTGGTTGTGACATTCAATCATCTAAGGTCTTAATTTAGCTGATCAAGCTAAATTAAGACTAAATATGCATTCAGTCAAACAAAAATTAATACCACAAAAATTATCCTAATCCAATATCAATCTTAACCTTAATCGAAAAGAAACTTACTCACACATATTCATCAATGTAACATAAGTCATGGTCATAATATATGGTTGTATTGATTAAATCCAAACAATTAAAATAAATACGGGATTAAAAAATAAAAAAACACCCAATATTTATTTTTCGCCCGCAGCTGTATTTCTGTCCTATCATTAGCTTTGGTACGTCTTGGCCAAGGCCCTTTGGTCTCTCCACGCCAACTTCTCCTCTTTGGTACTGGCTCCTTCTCCTCACGCACTGTTGGCTTTGTTCTCCTTGTTCAATATTTTTTCTCCAACTATTGACGTGTTAATTGAGAGTGTATGTGAGTAATGTGTGTGAGTCCCTCTTGCCACAGCTGCCAACATCTCCCTTCTAGCCACCAACTCACGTCATTTTTTGTTTTCCTTTAAACCACCAACTGCTTTGTTGTATGTGGAGTGCCACCAGCTGCTTCCTTCTTCTCACATACCCAGTTGATTCACGTTTTATCTCCACTGCCACTTGTGTTTTATCTCCTATGCCTCCAACTTCCACATTGCTTTTCTTCACCTGCTGCTAGCGTCTCCTATCTCCACCAGCTGCCTCAACATGAGTTTGCCACAGCTGCTGTAACGTGTGTGAGTGGAGAGTATTTTTCTAGTTGGAGTTTTTTGCGTGAGTGTTAGTTTTTACCTAGTGATTTATCTAGAGCTGAGAGAGATAAAATCAAGCAAGAGGCTAAATATTACATTTAGGATGAACCTCACCTTTGGAAATTTTGTTCATATTAGATTGATAGGAGATGTGTCATAAATAATGAAATTCCATCTATTTTACATTTTTGTCATTCATCTATGTATGAAGGACATTTTGGCTTGAAAAGAATTGCTTGAAAAATTTTAAAATGTGGATTGTTTTGGCCTAAGTTATTTTATGACTCTTACATGTTTTGCAAGTCATGCAATCGTTGTCAAAGAATAGGTAACTTGGAATCGAAGAATCAAATGCCGCTTACAAACATTCTGGTATGTGAGATTTTTTATGTTTGGGGAATAGACTTTATGGGTCCTTTCCCTTCCTCCTTTAGTAAGAATTACATTTTGTTGGTTGTAGATTACGTTTTGAAATGAGTTGAAGCTAAAACTGTTATTGATTTTGTTAAATTAAATATTTTTGTTAGGTTTGGAATGCCTTAGGCTATCATTAACGATCGAGGAACCCATATATGCAACAAGATTTTTGAAGCTTTGATGAAAAGATGTGGTATCACAGACCGAGTCTCTACCGCCTACCATCCGCAGACAAGTGGGCAAGCTGAGGTGTCTAATAGAGAGGTCAAATCCATACTAGAGAAACTGGTGAATCCGAACTGAAAGGATTGGAGTCTATGATTAGATGATGCTTTGTGGGCATATCGAACTGCATACAAAACCCTTATAGGTATGTCGCCTTACAGGTTAGTTTTCGGTAAGCCTTGTTAGTTACCCGTGGAAATAGAACATAGAGCTTATTGGACTGTGAAGCAGTTGAATATGGATCAGGTAGAGGTTAGTAACAATAGGAAATTGCAATTGTAAGAATTAGAGGAGATTCGTAATGAGGCATAGGGAAATGCAAAAATTTATAAGGAAAAAACTAAAGCTTTTCATGATAAAATGATTTCTAGGAAACATTTTTCCATTGAACAAAAAGTTCTTCTTTATCATTTGAAGCTTAAGTTATTTCCAGGAAAGTTACGATCGTGTTGGCTTGGACCGTTTATTGTTACTAACGTTTTTTTCTCATAGTGCAGTAGAAATTCAGAGTTTAGATACCTCTAAGGTATTTAAAGTTAATGTACATCGCCTAAAGCCATATTATGAAAACTTTTCGATCGAGCGAGTGGAAGAAATAGAGTTGGTACCTCTAACCTATTTCTGATCAGGTAAGTAATGAAACATGTCCAGCTAAAGACTTTAAAGAAGAGCATTCGGGGAAACTCGTAAATTTATGTCTATTTCAGTCATCTAGGAATTTAAATTCACATTTTAATTTCTATCATTTTAATTTCCATCTTTTCTTTTTAAAATAAAAACAAAATGAAAAAAAAGAAAAAAAAGAAAAAAATTGGAATTTTGGGTTGTTTCCCGCCGCCCCTGTTTTCCCCCTCTTTTTTTCCCTTTTGTTTTCATCAAATTTCTCTTTCATGTTTCAATTTCCAGTTGTTCCACATCACACCCATCTTAGACATTCACTCTCACTTGCCCACCACTAACTCACGTCACTCCTAATCTTCACTACCAACTCACCATCAACCCTCACTTGTGATTTTGTGCTTGCGTTAGTTCTATTGCAAGTTGTCTTTCACAAAATTCGCATAATGCCAAGGAAGAAGAGTGATTCTCATAGACTAGTCACTCCAATTCGTTTTGCTACTAATACTCTTCCACCACAACCCATTTCCACCACCATTGAATCACCTCCTGCAACAGCCTCAGTGCAAATTCTTGTTACTCCAGGACCACGAACACGCCAAAGGACAAGGAGAGGCAAAGAGGTCGAAAACAAAAGCAAATGGACCACTAGATTTGGGGGTTGCACCTCTTTCCAACTTCCCAAGATACAACACGATTCCAACAGCTAAGTGAGCGAAGAATTTATCTATGTAAGTATATTCTCTTTGACATGCTTGAAGTATTGAATATTTATGATTCTTTCATGCAATTGATGGGTCCAATTAGTTGGAGTGTATTTGTTGGAATTAATTGTCATGTATTTATTGAATTAATGAGAGAATTTTATAGCATATTCCAATTTAATTATACTAATGAGTTTAATGTGTTCACGAAAGATGTTGTTGAATTTCGATTGATGGGAAAAGAATCTGCATTATCAATTTCTGAATTCAATGTTTCTATGGGTTTTGTTTCAACTGTTGAAGTTAAGACTGAGTCAATGGTTTGTTGATCCAAATCCATATAATGCTAGCATTTCTAAGAGTTTTTTTCTTCGAAATCATGTTTCTAAAATTATCCATAGGCTGTAGGCATTCAATTTTTCTGGTCATAAAGATGCTGTGGGAACATTGTCCAAAGTAGAATTTTATTTCCTGTGGTGTATGGATAAACACATTCTTGTAAATTTAGGTTATTGGTTTACAACTCAATTTCAGCCAGTGCTACAAAAGAAATCCAAACCTTTGATCCTTGGTTCGTATATTACACAATTGGCTATTAATTTGGAACTATTGGATTTAGATCATACTGACATGAATGTGGCTTGTGGAATAGAACCATTGGATTTGAATTGTTTGAGCAGGATGGGAGTTGTGGATTTTAGCCATGGCCATTTGTTTTCACCATTCCCAGCCCAACCACTTTTCCCACAACGAGAACCTCAGTAGCACGAAGTCGAGCCTCACCAGCTGAACCCAGTAACCATCAACAATACGACACTGATTTGGAAGCTCATCTCAGTAGGATCAAACAAAAAATGCACCGTTTGGAGCGTAATTGGATGGCCTACTGGGAGCATGAAGGATTTCAACCGCCACATCTGCCAACACCTTAATTTCGACACTTTCATAATAGAGAAGCTTTCTTTAACTTTTTCCTTTATATTTATGCTTCTTTAACATTGAGGACAATATTGGTTTAGGTGTGGGGGGAAAACAATGGAGTTTTGGTGTGTGAATATTTTCAGTTTTTGTGTGGTTTTTATTGATTTTTGCATGTGGTTATGCATGTTAATCCATGAAGCTTTGTCATATTAGTTTGGATGAGATTGGGTATATGCATGAAATTAAATTGGGCTAAGTGAGTTTTATAAGGTGAATCATATTGATTGATTGCAATAACTGATCTTATAGACTTAGTCAAAATTTTGACATTTGAGTGATGAGGTAAATTGTGGAATTAAGGTGAATTCTTGAATTGAACTTGTAAGTAAACTTGAGCTTAAATAACATTATCTTTATGTCATGCTATTTCTTTGAATTGTGTGATGCTCCTTTATTCATGTTGCCTTTAGAACTTGCACGGAACCGGTTTGAATTTATTTGATTACATGGGATATAGACATGATTAAGGCCTTCCTTGTTTTTAAACCCTTTAGCTTAAAAATGACCCACCTACTTATTTTTCCTTTGCAAACTTTTTTGAGCCTTTATCCTATTTTTCAATCAATCACCTTATTTTTAAAATCCAAAAATCCCATTAGCCTTACCCTATCACAAGTTGAATGAAGCATTGAGTAATTTGGGACTTTTGTTCTGTATTGTGTTATGAGATATTTTTATAGGTACTTCTACTCATGTATTTATTATTTTATCTTGTTTTTATTGTTTTCCCTTGTTATTAGCATTATTCGAAAATGAAAAAGAAAAGAAAAGAAAAGGGAAAAAGGAAAAAGAAAAAATTAGAAAAAGAAAAAGAAGAATAAAGCATAATAGCATGAGTTAGTATGAGTAGTTGTAACCCTTTATGTCATGTGTTTGTCTCAGAATTTTAATTTGAGTGTCCCTTTTACTTGATACTTTATGAATGCTTGTGATTAACGTTTTGTCATTTTTTACCTCACCTGTGAACTTAGCCCCATTACAACCTTGAATAAAGTCCTTATGATCCATTAGCTCATGTGATCTGAATGAATGATAACTGGTGAAATTGCAAGCCTATGGTAGTGCAATATGTTAGAGAGAGATTGAGAGGAACACTTTGCCTCAAACACTTAAGTGTAAGAGTGAAATCCCTGAGAAGAATTCATTTTGGTTTCATACCTGCCTTTGAACAAAGATGTCTTATTTTGACTTCGTTTATTTGCATTGGTGAAAAGCGATTATGATATGTGTTGCAACTTAAGTCTTATTGACCCAAGTTAATGGATTGTGTGCACCTAATCTTATGAAGGATGAATTGACTGAGTGTAGTGATTTGACATATTTGCTCGAGGACGAGCAAAGGTTTGGTGTGGAGGAATTTGTTAAGTTATCAATTTGCGCTTATTTTGTACTTAATTCTCTTTAATGTGGTAAAATTATTATTTAAAATTAATGGAATTGTCTTATAATCATTTCCAGATGATTTTCAAAACCTTAGAAATAAAATTGAATCAAAAAGATGATAAAGAAATGAAGGAAATCCAAAACTTCAAGTCTAGCAGCAATTCAGTCACTAAGCATGGGCATGTACAAGGACAAAATTAATTTCCAGATCTGCTTTCAAAATATGAATCTGATTCTTTTGAGATTCTTATAATCTTTTAAGATAAAATTGATGGAGATTCATGATCTGAGCATGGCGGAAACGTGATCTGCAAGATAGGATGAAAATGAAAGGGATAAGGAGGCATTAAAAAGGGAAAAACTTGATTGTTTACATCAGCCTTTGTTTTAGAATAGATTTTTGATTCTGTAGATTTGCTATTGGTTGGTTTTGCATTTTTTTGTACTTTTTCTTCTATATTTTCGTATTATTTAAAAAAGACCACGGATGAAGACTTGTTATGTTATTATTTCTTTGATTTCTACTTTCGTTATGAATAGCTAACCTTCTTTTCTTAGTTAAGGGAATCTATGTTATCCGGTTATTATGTGTGAGATGTTTCAATAAACTTTTATCTGGCTATTATGTGTGAGATGTTTCAATAAAGTTTATGTTGTTGATGAACATTAAATATCTTCTAAATTACTTTTTCTAATTGAATTGATTGATTTCTAAGTGCTCAACTAGGGATTAATTCGTTCAATAACTAGACTAATGAAATGTGATGTTCAGTTTTGTTAATCACAAGTAGCAATTAAGATTACCTTCTTTACATTAGGGTCAGAAATTCTAAGAAGATATTCCCTTGATTGATTGCATGTTATACATGTATTTCTCATACTCATTGATTTCTTGATTCGTAAAGCTATTATTCAATTGAACATACGATCGTATCTAATTTGTTGTTTAATTAGAATGCCAGGATATATGTTCCTAGTCATCACACTTAAGAGAAAACGTTCCCAATGAATGTTTTTTAATGATTGAAATTTTATATCAAGAATTCATTTTAGCGTGATAACATCGGTGACCTGAAAATCAAGGTGTTTCCCATTAAACTTTTAGATCCAATTATTTCTTTTGATTTGCGATTTTTCTTATATTTTTCCTTAAATTGCCATGAATTAAAATCCTCCCATTTCATTACTTTGATTTGTTTTGAATTCGTAACTCCTTTACCGTTAAGATTTCTCGTAGGAATGATATCCACTTACTACTACTATATTAAATTATATTAATGAAAGTGATTTCTTTTGAATCTAGTTGCAAGCGACAGCTGTACCAGCTAGTCTTTTTACGTTCTATTAATGTTTTAGGTTTGGTGGATTGGAGAAGAGGACAGGAGTGGAGACAAGGACGAGGACGGGGAGGGAACCATAGTATGGACAGGGACGGAGAAGAGTACATTAAAAAATGTTTAATGAAAAAGTCAAAAGTCTAAGGTTAACATTTAATATGAACCATTTGATACATAAAATTTTATGTAATATGATTTTAGTATGAGTGCAGATTAAATAGAAAAATTAGACATAGAAGTCCTTTATTCCTTCACAAGAGATGGGAACTTATTTCGCTTAAAAAATAGATATTCCTGGTCATAGTTAACTCCACATATAGAAACGATCTTCGATTTTCGCTTTTTGGTTATAACCAAGTATGCCAGCCTCAATAACTCTCCAAATGCATTTTGTCCCGCATCTTTCTTGATCAATTTTAGCATTATAAGCATCGAAACCTAAGGATTTTCCATTCCAGTAAGTATTGCAATAGAACAAGGTTGTTTCCCAGAAGTTTACACGAAACTTCCACTGATAAGTTTCTCCTGCTTGAATAACATGAGTGCCCAAGTCATCATCTCCGGATTTGCAGTGAATAGTGAAACTTGACTTATCCTCTATGTAGTTAGTAATTCGGACTTGAATGTACTGCCAAGGCCAGTGGAAGATGTTTCCAGCATTACCTTCTGGTTCAGTTCTTCCAAGAACAGTCTTTGTTGAAGCAGTGTATACGAAAAGCAACACGAGTTTGCACATGAGACTCATAGTTAACTTCTCAATTCTCTGTCAATTTCAAGATAGTTAATCCATAATTACATATAAGGCGTTTTATTTATAAATAGAAATGCGAAAAGTTAACATATAGGATTGGGTTCAAGTCATTTCTGTTTTCACTGTTCGTTGACTACATTAATTGTCAAGACAATGATTTCCTACAAAATAAAGACAATTAATTATGCATTAATTTTCCAGATTGAAACTTTTAATGTCATTTCCCACTTCTTTAGTCAGGTGTCCTCTCCATTTTTGTAGTTCAGATACGAATGAAGCTTTCGAATAATTAGATTGCTGCTCTAGATTGAAAGAGAATAACTAGTCGAGATAGATCCTAGTTACTAAGCAAGTTAAAGCAAGTTAAGTTAAAAGAATTTGTTAGTATTGGTAGAAATGTAGGGAGTGTTAGGCATGATAATAATCTATATACATGTCTGGTTTGGGACGGACCCAACTCAAGGTGGGGTTGTGGGAGCGAGATCTTGTTCGACCTCGGCCGAGATCTTGTTCGACCGTTGCCCCCTCAATCAAGTATTGTGCCCTTTGATCTTGTTCGACCAGTGGTGTGAGGCGTGGCCCTTGAGGCCAACAAAACCCTTTGGTCAGGGGTTCGAGTCGCAACCTCACCCTGGCAGACCAAAGGGCACAATACTTGATTGAGGGGGCAACGGTCGAACAAGATCTCG
>JANTNU010000235.1:46726053-46750207 GCA_024752395.1 Erythroxylum havanense
AATTAACGGGTGGGTCGGGTACGGGTAAAAAATGAAACGGGTACAAAACGTATCAACCCATACCCGGACTGCTAGGGTGGGTACGGGCGGGTAAACGGGTGACCCGCCCGTTTTGCCAGGTCTACACACCATACACTTCAGCTGTTCACGTAATTTAATCTTCAAAGACATCTTTTGCTTTGCCAAAGAAGATTTTCTCTTAAACATAAAATATGCACCTTACCTTTATCTTCTTTTCCAAAACAAATCAATTAGGCTCTTTAATTAATGTCCACTTCACCTTTTTATAAAAACCAACACCAAATCCATATTAATCTTACCTTTATCTTCTTTCCCAAAACAAATCACGTAAGCTCTTTAGTTAATGCCCACTTCACCTTTTTATAAAAGCCAACACCAAATTCATCTTTACGCCTACTACAACCTTGATAAAGTCAACACCCAGTGAAGCAAAGAAGCAACATGCATGGAGAACCTTAGAAGCAGTGCGTAGAGAAGCAGCACGCACGGTTTTTCTCACATACCCTAGAAGCACATCCACGATGCAGTATATATCTATTTTCCAATTCAATTAACTCATGCCCACATAGCCAAACGCTAGCTACAGATTAAAGAATATATGACAGACTTCAAAAGGCTAGAATTAACTCTGCATCAATTGCTTCTTTTTGTTTTCATGGCCACACCCACACATGATCTACACCAAATCTTGTCAAGATACACATCAATTAAAGATAGAACCCTATCATAACTAAAAGATTGTCCCCAATAACTTTTTAAATTCAAGTCAAACTCCAAGTAATAACTTATATGTCCAATTAATAAATAAGATGCAAAAACTAAATAAAAGATATATACCATATATCTTAACAATTTTGTAGGACTTATTTGCTTAAACTATGATAGCAATTTTAATTATTTTTGTATAACGCATTGAGCTGCAGTGGAAAAAGAGACGCACAGGTCTTGAAAGAGTTGACGTAGCTATAGTAACTCACTGGTTGTGTGGGCTATAGAACGGTACTCTGCTTCAGCGGATGATCAAGAGATAGTGGTCTATTTCTTAGACTTCTAAGAGATTGGAGGTTGACCTAAGCATATGAAGTAGCCTGTAGTTGATCGTCTTGTGGTTGGACAACTTGCCCAATCGGAATCACAATAAGCATTCAGTTGGAGTGTGCTGGAGCTTGACAGTAAAATGCCTTAACCGAGAGAAGCTTTAATGTATCAAAGGACTCTTATGGCATCATTAAGATGGGGTTGTCGTGGAGCATGGAGGAATTGACTAAGCATTTAGATTGAGTAACTGAGATCAGGCCATGCGATAGTCAAGTATAGAAGTCTTCCAATAAGGCGGCAGTACTGAGAGGGGTCCTCCAATAAAGCACCTTTGTCTTCTACCAGCATGTGTTTTGGCTCCACTGGAAAGGCAGTAGGTTTTGCAGCAAGCATACCTGTTTCATGTAAGATACCTAAAGCATATTTAAGTTGGGAAAGAACAATACCTTGTGGAGAGTGAGCTACTTCAAGCCCAAGAAAGTATTTTAAATAGTCGAGGTCTTTGATATGAAATTGTTGATGGAGTTGGGTTTTGACTGCAGTAATCCATTTTGTGTCATCGCCAGCAATAATGACATCATCAACATAAATGAGAACAACAACAAAACTACCAGGTCGATGAGAAGTAAAGAGACAGTGGTCAGCATTAGATTGCTTGAACCCAAGGGTAATAAGTGAAGATGTGAACTTCTCAAACCATTGCCTTGAAGCTTGTTTGAGGTCATAAAGAGATTTGCGTAGATGACAAACTCGAGAATCACCAGAGCGACAAAAACCTTGAGGAACTTTCATATATATTTCTTCAAGAAGATCACTATGTAGAAAAGTGTTATTAATGTCAAATTGATGTAAACTCCGATTCTGAATGGCAGTAAGAGCTAAGATACAACGGGTTGTGGTGAGCTTAGCAACAAGGGCAAAGGTTTCGTTATATTCCACTCCTTCGATTTAGGTGAATCATTTTTCCACCAATCATGCTTTAAAGCGCTTGATGCTATCATCAGCCTTGTATTTAATCTTATATACCCATTTAGAATTGATAACTCGTTTTCCTGGGGGGAGGGATTCAAGAGTCCATGTGTGATTTGCTTCAAGTGCTGTAATTTTGACACGCATTGCTTCTTGCCAGCGAGGATCTTTAAAAGTCTGTAAAAATATAGAAGGCTCATCTATAGAGGAGATAGCCGCAAGAAAGGCTTTGTGTGAGGATGAAAAACCATTATAAGAGATTATCGATGATAGGGGGTAGACAATGCCTGAGTTAGCAGAAGCAGATGGAGCTAACGAAGTTGGAATGTCATATGAAAAGCCTTGAAGTTTGGTAGAGAGTTGACGTGTACGTTTAGGTCGAGTAAGAGGTGAACATTGAATAATAGGTGTAGGGGTAGAGTTAGTTTGAGCTATAAGAAGGCTCAGGTTCATGGAAGTAGGTGTGGTTGTATATTGAGTGTCAAAGTCTTGCTTATATAAAGGTATTAGGAACACAACGTTAGATGTTGGAGATGGGTTCTCATTTGCAAAAGGAAATATATGTTCATGAAAGATGATATCAGGAGATATGAAACTCTCGTTTGTATCTAGATTATATAGTTTATAACCTTTTTGGCCATATGGATAACCAATAAGAATGCATCGTGATGCTCTAGAAGCAAACTTGTCAGGTGATAAAGAATGATTATGATTTATGAGCATAGCATACTGAACCAAAAATGTGAATATGTTCATATTTGGGAATCTTACCAATAAGCACTTCATATGGTGTTTTATGTGACAACAAATGTGTGGGCGTGATGTTGATCAAATAAACTACAATAAGAACACATTACCCCCAAAAGTAAATTAGAAGATTGGCCTGGAATCTTAAGGCCCGTGCTACGTCAAGAATATGATGATGTTTGCATTCAACAACACCATTCTGTTGAGGTGTATAAGCACACGAGGTTTGCAATTCAATGCCATTAACAAAGCATAATTCTTTGAATTTATTCAAAGTGAATTCACCACCATTATCACTGCTTATTCATTGAACATCTAAGGAAAATTGAGTTCGAGCCATACCAGAAAATAAAGTCAAGTATTTAAAAGTTTCAAATTTATAGCGCATAAGATAAACCCAAGTGCAAGGGGAAAAATCATCAACAATTGTAAGGAAATAATGTGAACCACTTAAAGAAGGGGTAGCATATGGTCCCCAAACATCACAATGTATCAAAGAAAAACAGTGTATGCTTTTATTAATACTAGGAGAAAAGCCAAGTGTGACTGTTTAGACTTGTGGCAAATATCGCAAACGAATTGAGATGAAAGAGTAATGTCTAAAGTGGAAATCTGTTTAATTTTAGGAAGAGAAGCATGTCCTAGACGTTGGTGCCAAAGAGTGGTACTGGAAACTTTAGAAAAACCAGCTGAATGTTGATAAAAAGTACATTGATAAACTCCATCTTGTAATTTACCCAATCCAATCAACTTCCTCGTTTTAAGGTCCTAAAAAACACAAAAGTTAGCAAGAAAGATAACAGTGCAATTAAGGTCCTTAATGATCTTGCCAATTGATAGGAGGTTGCATTTAAAATTAGGTATGCATAATACGTTAGACAGTTTGATGTTGGAAGATAGAGTAGTGTCTCCAATATAAGTAATAGATAAAGAATTACCATTTGGTATGCTAACAGTGGCATGATATTCCATTCGTGTATTATCATCTATCATAATTTTAGATGTAATCATGTGATCGGAAGCACCACTATCGATTATCCATGTATTAGATGTAAGATATTGCTTACTGGCACAATTGGCCAAATTCAAGGAGTTGCCATCTAGGAGTTGCATCAATTGGTTGTATTGATTCACAGAAAGGCCAGCAATTGGTGAAGGATCATTATTGCTTGTTGAGATAGTGGCTGCATGTGCCATACGTGTTTGTCCTTAAATATTTCTATTTCTACTTGTATCTGTCTTTCGTTTCTGCTTCTAATTAGGAGGATACCCAATCAATTTGAAGCATTCATCCCTTGAATGTCTCGTATTATTGCAATGATTGCATCACTGATTCCAATTAGAAGGATACCCAATAAATTTGAAGCATTCATCCCTTGAATGTCTCGTATTATTGCAAATGATCGCATCGCTTTTGGCTATGATATATGGTCTTGACACTAGTAGCATCTACCTAGCAAGAGCGGTAGCATCCACTATCGGTATGAGTGATCCAATCAAGCCATGTTGTTTTTACCACCATAGCATATACCCTACTAAGAGAAGGAAGAGATTCTGAATTCAATCTTTAAGAATGTACTGTTTTGAACTCATCATTGAGTCCGAGAAGAAATTGGTGCACTTTCTCTTGTTCTTTTGCTGTGGCAAATTCCTTTCCTTCACCACAGTTGCATCGTGGGATTTTTTCGAACATCTGAAGCTCATCCCACAAGGCCTTGAATTTGGTGTAATAGGAAACGACATATTTGCTATCTTGTTGAAGCAAATAAATATCTTTCTTAAGTTTATGGATGTATGCAGCATTTCCTTGCGAAAATCGTTCTTCAAGATCCAACCACAATTCTTATGCAGTCTCCGTATATGCAACGCTGTCATGGAGATCACGTGAGATTGCATTAAAGATCCATGAGATTACCATGGAGTTGCACTTAGTCCATGAAGAGTAATCGGGAGATGTGGAATCTGGTTTACTCAGCGTTCCATCCACAAAGGACATCTTACTTTTGGCATGGAGGGCGTTTTACATAGCCCTTTTCCAAGTTGGATAATTATCCCCATTCAAAATGCATGTTACAAACATGGTTCCGAGATTGTCAGAAGGATGAAGAAAAATATGGAGAATCTATGTCAACAGAGACATCTCTTCTCATTGATTGTGTTAAAGGAGTGCTAATGTTATTCCTATTTTCTTCTACCATGGTTCTGCTCTGATACCATATGAAGTAGTTGATATAAACCAAAAGAATTAATACTGATATGAAAACAGAAGCTATATATTGTTATTGGATTCATACCCCTTAAATAGGATACAACAGTGGTTAACGTTAAGCTATATAAGGTATGTGGATAAAGGTTAGGATATGGAGCCGTTAGATTATACATGTGTTAACGGATATAAATATGTGATTAAGAGAAAGGAGGAGATAAAATAGATATGTACATAGGGTAGAATTGGTAGGTAGATCAAGTGTGATATACGTCAATAGTCAACATTATTAATGATAGAGTTAATAATAGATTTTTTTGTAACAATTAGAATTTTGGGCATTTAATTAATCTAACCTTTTGGTTTATAAACTACCTAAATTTCTAGTCACTACCTCTATTTGACTATCGATTTGTGGATGTACAGTGATATTATACTTGCAAGAATAATCAATTAAATCTCATATTGTCCTCTAAAAGTGACTAAAAACTAGTGCGCCATCATAATCATAAGTAATAGATTTAGTAATACTATAGAGTCGCACCACTTCTCTAAAGAATAGCTTGGCAACTGTTGTAACATCTGTCGTCTTCTTACAAGAGATAAAATGTCATTTTAAAAATTTTGTCTATAACTACAGAGATATAATTCATACCTCTTTTTGTTCTTGAAAGCTCCCAACATTAAATCTAGAGGCAAATCTTCCTAAATAGCATTAAGAGCTCACAATGACATATACAAACTAGCATTTGAAGCATGTTCCTTATAATTTTGAAAAACTTGGAACCTCTTCACAATAATAACAATGTCTCTCCTCATCTTTGACCAATAATATCTCTTTCTCACTCTTCAAGATTCTTGTATATGCCCAGGTTACCAACTAAACCTCATCTATGTAATTCTGTAATCACCTTCTCTCTTGAGTGAAGTTCTTAGAAGATTAAGTTGATTCCTTTCATTAAAAACATATCGTGTAAAGGGAAGTCATCACAAGACTTTTTACTAAACATAAGTCCCATATCTCCCTAAAATTTCCATCACTCTCATTTAACTCCTTTAAATGCTCAAGACCCTTAACGTTCATACTCAAGGTCTTCACTATAATCATCCTTCTTCTTAATGCATTTGTAATCATAATATTCTTCTTCTCCTCGTGCATCAATTTATATGTGAACTTGTCAATAAAAGTTGACCACCTAGCATGTATGTTTGTTCTCAATTGCCTTTGACTTTTCAAATATTTCAAAGCTTGATGATTAGTGTACAAAACAAAGTTCTTTCCAATTAAATAATGCTCCCACATCTTCAAGGCTTTCTTAACAATATAGAATTCTTTATCATAACCATACCACTTTTGCCTAACATCACACAACTTTTCACTAAAGAATGTTAATGGCTTTTTCTCTTGAGATAACACAGCTCCAATCTCAACTCTATTAGCATCACATTCTACTTTTCCCCTTAAGCTCTCATTCTTTTTTGGACTTATACAGTAGTGACGTAAGTTAGATAAACTAGCCCTAGGAACCAAATCAATGTGGTGTTGGATATCTCTAATGGGAGGTAACCTATTGGGTAGTTGATTGGGTATTACATCCCTAAATTTTCCTAAAGTTGGTTGCACTTTTGAAGAAATCTCATCTTTTCTCTTTTCACTCTCTTCTTTACTTTTCTCTATCAACAAGTTTACCTCACTTGTTTCTTTCACCTCACTCAAAACTTTCCCTATTATTTTTTCAATTCTATTAATGACTTCTTTGTTCCATTAGGTTTCATCACTCCCTTTTCACCTATAGGTACTAGCTTATACTTCATCTTATTCTTTACAAATCGATAAATATTCTCTCTTCTAAATTTTTTTACATCAACATCATATTACTATGGTCTACGTAATAAAATTTGGCATACATCTATATCAATGACATCACAAAAATGCTTATCTAAATTTTTACCAATACAGAATGACACCTTACCTTATTCCATTGTACAATCATCAATGGTAGTAATCCATGTGATGTTGTAGGGTTCCGGGTGAGGCTCGATTAGCAACTTTAACTTCTTAACTATCGATTTACTAATGATAGTCTCTTGGCTACCTTCATCAATCATCAATTCATAAAGGTTTCCTTGTACCATGCCTCTAATGTGAAATAATTAGTATCAATGCCAATCTTTATGTTCCTTCTTAGAAATCATCAATCTCCTAATAACTCAAACAAAGCTATCTTAT
This sequence comes from Erythroxylum havanense, assembly GCA_024752395.1. Taxonomy (NCBI): domain Eukaryota; kingdom Viridiplantae; phylum Streptophyta; class Magnoliopsida; order Malpighiales; family Erythroxylaceae; genus Erythroxylum; species Erythroxylum havanense. Next base: position 46,733,265 of record JANTNU010000235.1, read on the forward strand.
TCTCCTTGGGGTATTCACAATCTTTCCCGTTTGGTTTACGATGATCTCCTCTCAAGATGGTTTTCTTATCATCATCACAATAGTTCTCATAAAAGGTGTTGGAATTTAAGGTTATGCAGCAGTAACTTCCCTGTTAGTTATTTCCCCAAATCTCTGGTTGTTTTCGTCTTACATTAATGTCTGCAGTTGTCTCGTGATTATATTCAGTTGTTGTTCAATATTACGAATAGTTTTCCTATGTTCTTCTATTCTTCTCCAAAAATCGAGTAATCCTTAAACATCAGTAGGATTATTTTTCATTATCAAAAAGAGCAAGCTTTGTGAGATTCAAAGTTTTGTTACTATTTGATGCAGTAAAAAACAATAAACAAACATAATTCCAATCCAAGAATTGTAGGATAAAAATTCTCAAAGAGAAAATAAATTTTAATAATAAAGAGTTATGCTAATATCCCTCAAAAGTTGTTTAAATAAGTTTATATAAACCCTAATTCATCATAGGAAGAATTTTAAACAAAATAATCAAAAACTTTAATTCTTCTTAGGAACACTTTTAAAAGAAATAGGAAACTCATATTTATCTTAGAAAGACTTCAAAAAGAATTATGAAATATTTCTAATTTATCTTAAGAAGACTTTTAGATAAAGAATCAAATAGAATAAGTAAAGTTTAAAATAAGAAAGAAATAAAAATAGGAAATTATTCAAAAACTATACAGAGAAAAATGTTAAATAAGACAATATCATGTGCTAATGAATATTCCATTCTATCCAAAAATTCAAATGTCTTGTTAGTTTTGATCAACAAGGATGAGAACAAGTGGCTTTGGTGCAATCTACTGAGGTGAGGAAATATGAAGAGCTTAGATATTGAAAGAGGTTGATAATAGTGGACATTTTGGTTGTTAGATCTTAATGCTCATATATCATGGAAATTTTGGTGGAGATTTTGTATTTCTTATTCACACTTAATCATATATATATAATTACAACATAAATACGTGGATTTATGCAACAACAAGAACGTGAAATCAGGAAACAATCAACTAATGAATCAAAATCATTGAAGAATCAGCAACTAATTAAGAAAATAACAAGGAATCCAAACTAATAACAAAGATAATAAGGGAAGGAGTCTTTAGGCACTTGTTTCTTAATAACTATTGAATTTGAACCATTTGGTATACATATTTCTTTTTCATTAAATATAATTATATGTAACATAATTTTAATATGATTGCAAATTAAATAGAAATGTTAGGATATGTCTTATTATTTAATTTTGACATTTTTTATTATTGGATATTCAAGAAAATAATTAAAAATATAAATCAAGAAGTCTTATTTGAATTGGATTCTTGGATAGAGTTATTGCATAAATAGAATTCTATCTTAAATGAAGATTGGTGTACGTTTATTTTGGAGATATGGATAAGGCAAGATTGTGTGGGTAGATGTTGTGTGAATTTTTCAGGTCTTGGTTTGATCACATTGATCACTAGGTTTTTCCCCTTTTTGCAACACACATGGTAATATAATGATTTTATGAGACTTTTTTTTCTGGGAGGTTTGGGTGTGAAGTGGGTGTGAATTTTTCTAGCTCTTTGTCTTACTGCCTAAGTTACTGGGTGTTTCTCCATGTGCAACACACGTCAATGATTTTGTGAGATTTTCTAGTGTGTGATGAGGGTAAATGGATGAGTGAATGGTGTTTTCTTTTATCTGTTTTTTTTACTGTTTTTTAGGAAGACTTGAGTGTGACTTGGTTTGCATTTTTGATATGGGTCTATCATAGGTGCATAAGCTGATAACATTGTTAGTGTATGCAGAAAGTTGTTAATAGCATTGTTGGTGTGTGCAGAAAATTGTGAGTGAGCTGAAGCGTTGTTGGTGTGTGCAAAAATTCTGAGTGAGTTGAAGCAGTGTGTATGTATGATGTTGTCGTGGGCTGAAAGACAGAGTTGGTGAGCTGCAGATTTTATGGTGGGGCATGAGTAACTCCCTTTATGCGTGACTCCCTCTTTGCGTCATTTTTGTTTGGTTGCCAGTGGCCTGCGAGGTGAGACTATGGGTCTTTTGTTTTGATAATTAATACATGGAATGACTAATGTGTTGATCTTTATGTTGATGTCTTTATTGGAATTTCATATGAGTGGGCTGAAGGTGACATGCTGCACTAAGGTGCTTTGATAATCGTATGTCTTCGTTGGTTGATTGTCGTTGATAAAGTTTTAGTGTAACTGTGTTCTTGTTTTTATCTTTGTGTGGTTCAGTTGGGTAAATTCATAAGTTTTTTTACAGCTGGTTTTCTATGGTACTTGTGTGATTTTGTTGGGCTATGTACAGTCATTGATAGTAATTTTTGTGGAAAACTTTCAACAGTCTTAGTGATTTTGTGGCTGTCGTTTTTGGTGTCAGTGCACAAAAAATTTCAGAAGTTTTCGTAACTTTGTAGATGTTGTTTTTGTTGTTGGTTTGGTGTGAAAAACTTCAACAACTGTCTTGATTGTTGCAACTCTATTAGGTTAATTTTTTGGTGAAGGAACGCTTATTGATTTAAGACATTTTGTGGTTTTGCTATGCGTGGGATATTTCAGTGACTATATCGAAGATTCATAGCAGATTTCTTGGTTAATAACTTCACGTTCTTTCGTTGATAAAATGACATATTTAAGAGAGTTGCTTTTTATCTCAAGTGTTATCTTTGTTTATATTAGTTATTGTTTAATGATTTGAGTTGTTTATTTCATAATGTCATCTTTAAATATTGTTTGAGAAAATCTTTTGTTGAGGTTAGTACGAGACGGTCATATTATTAGGTATGAAATTCTTTCACAGGTAATGAGGACAGAGATAGTATCAAGGATTGAGTGGTGATAGCTTAGTAAATCTTTGTATAAAACTATTGTCGTCAGTAAAAGAATTAAGTTGGGTGAGGGCCTCACAGACGTAGGTAAAATGTGTCGAACGATGTTAACAAAATATTTGTGTTGATTTATTTTGTTGTATTTAATTTTTCTGATATTTGATTGTGCTAAAAACAACTGCTGTAAATCGAAAAGTTTGCGAAACTTCTATACCCTTTGGATTTATCAAGGAAAATTAGACATAAAAGTCTTTTATCCATTCATAAGAGATGAGCACTTATATCGCTTAAAAAAAAAGATATTCCCGGTCATGGTTAACGCCACATATAGAAACGATCTTGGACTTGCGTTTGTTGGGAATAACCAAGTATGCCAGCCTCAACAACTCTCCAAACGCATTCTGTCTTGCATCTTTCTTCATCAAATTCAGCTTCAAAAGCATCAAAACCTATGAATTTTCCATTCCAGTAAGTATTGCAATAGAACAAGGTTGTGCCGAGGAAGTTTACACGAAACTTCCACTCATAAATTTCTCCTGCGTCAATAACATGAATGCCCAAGTCATCATCTCCGGATTTGCAGTGAATGGCGAAACTTGACTTATCCTCCATGTTGTTAATAATTCGGACACGAGTGTAATCCTCCCAAGGCCAGTGGAGCCTGTTTCCAGCATCACCTTGAACAGTCTTTGTTGAAGCAGTGTATACGAAAAGCAACATAAGTTTGCACAGGAGACTCATAGTTAACTTTAATTCTCTTATCAATTTCAAGATAGATATTCCATACTTACGTGCAAGGCGTTTTATTTATAAACAGAAATATGAGAAAGTCAACATATAGGATTGGGTTCATGTCATTTCTGTGTTCACTGTTCGTTGACTACATTAATTGCCAAGACAATGATTACTTATAAAATAAAGACAATTAATGATGCATTAATTTTCCATATTGAAACTTTTAATATCATTTCCCACTTCTTTAGTTAGGTGTCCCTTCCATTTTTGCAGTTTAGAGACGAATGAAGGGAGAGAATGAGTGTTGAAGGAAAGCATTAAGGTATGGGAAGATGATCTCTGGACCATTTGTATTAGTTCGTCTTATACGTAGAATGAGATGAATCGGGTTAAATCAAAGTTTAGTTCAAAAAGTTTTTAAAACATACAACTTCGTGTTTAATTTAACCCTTACGTAAAAAATAATAATTATTCAAAGAAAAATAAATCATTTATTAAATAAAAATAAATGTATAAAATTATTTTAAAATTAAATATAAATCCTTGCTATAATATGAATAAAATAATATAACTCATAATAAAATTACATTTATCCTAAAGTGGAAAAAAGGATAATAAAAATGGAAAAAGCTATTATTATATCACTTAAATAAAATAAGGTTAAAATTTTCAATTAAGTCCTACCTATTAAATAAATAAATATCTAAACCATAAATATTTATATTAATATTAATTATTCTAAAATAATTATCAAATGATAATTATATGTTAAGTTTGATTATAAATTATTTACAACTATTGTGTTTGATTAAATTCTGTAAAATAACTCAAATTTAATTTTTTAAATTAATTTTAAAATTTAAATATGAATCATAAATTCATATATAAAAATTATAATTTTTATATTTATTTTTATATTTTTGTTACGAACAAATCACAGAACAGCAGTACTTGTTGTCTATAAATAAGTTTGTCTTTATTTTGTTTAAGGAGGAGAGAAAATAAGAAACTATTTTCCATACTCCTGTTTCTCTGTAATTCCATTCTATTGCAGCAATAAAATCAGCTTATTTGTTTCATCTTTATTGCATCTTGGGTTGATTTAAAATATTTGGATTCTCTTTTGGCTTTTGGATACAGGATTTTGGAAAGTTAGAATTGCAAGTAGATCATATTTTGGTATCAGAGCACCTATCGTTCCTGACCTGTGAATGGTGCAAACCAAATCCAAGTATAAAAATACAGGAGAACCCCTTGCTGTATTGGCAGTTCATCGACGACCAGCTCAAAGAGTCAAAGAGAACTATGGCTAATGACGATGAACAAGTAGCTACCTCTTCTAACTTGTCAGAGCAAGTTGCTCAATTAACAACAGATGTGGCAACCATAATCAGATGGATCAAAAGTCAGTCTTCTTTACCTCCAAAAGAATGAGAGAATGTCAACACTCCTACTTCTGCCAAATTAAAAGGAGTAATGGTTGACAGTTCAGCAAAAGAGAACCTGATGATGAGGGAGACAGTGACGACGACGATATGAGTACGGCGACATTAGCATGAGAGATGTTCAAAGTAGAGGCTAAGGTGGAGATTCCAGTTTACAATGGAGCGGTGGAACTAGGGAAATTGGATTCGTGGCTGGACCAATTGGAAACATACTTCAATCTCCAACGTTTTAGTAATGCTCAAAAGGTTGCATACACACCATTGAAGATGACGGGTCATGCCAAAGCTTGGTGGAAGGCACTCAATAACAGTGGCATCACACGAGACCTTACTTGGAGTCAATTCAAGCATCTTGTCCGTAAGGATTTCTATGCAATGGGTTAGCTGGAGGATACAAATTTATCTTTAATGGCCACGTTGAAGGAGACAAGTTCACAACCATCCTCCTTGCCTGACATCAAAGAGGAATTATTCTCTAAGCGTATCCAGGTCAAGCATGAAGTGATAGATCAATTATTGATCCTGGCAGCCTGAAGAACTTGATCTCAGAGGGGCTAATCCAAAAACTAAATCTGGAAACAATGCCTCATCCTCACCCGTACACTTTGGGTTGGATTCATAAGGATGTTGAAATGAAGATAAATAGACAATGCCGATTGCGTTTTGCCATCACTAAGCAGTTCATTGACGAGGTGGTATGTGAAGTAGTGCCTCTGGACATATGCCAAGTGATTTTAGGTAATCCATACCTATGGGATCGTGATGCAATATATTACCAGCGAGACCAAAAATATGAGCTACAGAAGGATGGGAAGACGTACGTCATTACTAAGGATACTTCTCGAAAAGAAGTGGAGTTAGTGACAACTGGACAAGCAAAGAGATTGTTAAATGCAAGTCAAAAATTTCTGATGGTGATGATTCGGCCACAGGAGCTTGACAACAAAATAGCAACTCTTACTTTATCTTGCCAGGGAAAAGTTAATGAATTGCAGCAATTAATGGAGGAATACAATGATTTATTCCAAGATGTTAGTGGAATGCCACCAGAAAGGGAAATAGAGCATGAGTCCATTTGCTCTCGGATGTAACACTACCAAATATCAGCATGTACCGAAATTCAGTGTTAGAACATGAAGAGATCAAGAAGCAACTTCATGAGTTGTTGGAGAATGGAGTGCTGAAACCCAGTAGGTCACCATGTGGATCACCTGTTGTCCTAGTTCCTAAAAAAGATGGTAGATGGCACATGTGCATCTATTACCGGGTGCTTAACAAAATCACTATTAAGAACTGATATCCTCTACCTAGCATAGACAAGTTATTAGATTAGCTAAAACCAGCAAAGATTTTTACCAAGTTAGACTTGAAATCAAGCTACTATCAAGTTCGGATTCGCAAGGAGGATACTTGGAAAACAGCATTCAAAACAAGACAAGATTTATTTGAATTGTTGGTGATGCCTTTCAGGTTGTGCAATGCCCCTGCAAAATTTATGCGCCTTATGAATGAGGTACTCCGACCTTATATTGATCACTTTGTATTGTTTACCTTGACGATATTTTGATTTTTAGTCGTTCAATGGAAGAGCATATTCAACATGTACGGCAAGTGTTTGAGTTGTTATGCCAACACCAACTAATGTGAGCTTAGAACAAAATCCTTGGTGTATCTTGGATTTCTTATAGGTGGTGGCAGCTTGCAGATTGATCCTAGCAAAAATAAAGTGATCACAGAGTGGCCTAGACCAAGAACGGTTACGGAGGTGCGAAGTTTTGTAGGAGCATGTCAATACCTACTGAAGTTCATAAAATTTTTCTATGTTAGCGTCACCTCTTCATACGCTAACAAAAGCAAACTAGCCATTCCAATGGAAGCAAGAGCAAGAAGAAGTTTTCCTTTCACTTAAAAGGAAAATTAGTGAAGCACCCATTATGGCACTTCCCAACCTACAGAAACCTTTTGAGTTAGAAGCAGATGCGTCTAGTTATGCAATGGGAGTTGTTCTTATGCAAGAAAAACATCCTGTGGCTTACTACTCTGAACTTTTCCAAGGGGCTAAAAAGCAATATCCTACCTATGACAAAGAGCTACTAGCTTTATATAAAGCGGTGAAGCATTGACGGGTTTATCTCTTGGGTAAGGAAACCATATTACATACTGATCATCGTCCATTACAGTATTTACAAGTGCAGTCCCGTTTACAGCAAATTCGACATATGAAATGGATGGATTATCTGTAAAAATTCAATTTGATCATTCGATACAAAAAAGGTGTCAACAACAAGATGGTATATATCTTGTCTCGACCTCTTATAACATCTGTTTGCTTGAATTTGCTCAAGAAGGTGGAGCCATCAACTCAAGAGCAGTGGTATCAAGAAGATCTTGACTTCTAAAACAAGATCAAGGAAGTAAGTGCTAACTCTCTTGCAGGATTCAGTGAACAAAATGGGTTGTTATATAAAGATGGATGTTTGTGCATACCAAATGATGGAAAGTGAATAAGGTGGATAAGGGAAGCACACACTTCACCAGTAGCTGGACATTTCGGTGAAACAAAGACCCTATTGAATTTACAACGATATGTTTATTGGCCAAGAATGCGAGAAGATGTTGCGTGTTTTGTACGAGGTTGTAAATTATATAGTGTATCTAAACCTGACAATAGAAAGTTGGGTCTATATACACCTCCTTCAGTTCCTACTCAACCTTGGGAAAGCATCTCAATGGACTTCCTAGGTGGTCTTCCCAAGACTCGACGAGGCAATGATTACTTATATGTTATTGTTGATAGATTTTCAAAGATGGTTGTGTTCATCCCTTGTAAAAAGACTAAGAAAAATTATTTTTTGAAAATGTGTGGAAATTTTTCGATTTGCCTAAATCAATTGCTTCTGATCGTGATAGCAGATTTTTAAGTAAGTTCTGCTGTACTTTATGGGAATTAATGGACACCAAATTGAAACGAAGTACCGCTTTCTATCCGCAGACTGACGGACAAATGGAAGTAGTTAATCAGATGCTAGTTCATCTTTTATGTGGCTTCAATCTCAGAGATTCGAAGACATGGGATGAAAGTGTAACATTTCGACAATTTTCCATTAACCATACAATCCATGGGTCAACAAATAAAGCTCCAGCAAAGATTTGTCTTGGGTTCTTGCCACAAATTCCATTTGATATGGAATTCTCTGATCATGTGATTACGCAAGATGCCATAAATGAAGATGGAGCAACAAAAGCTCAACAATTTATCGAGCACATTTGACATGCACATCAAGAAGTGGAAAAAGAATTATTGAAGTCACAGTAAAAATACAAGGCACGACATGATCAGCATCGGGTTGAAGGAAAATTCGAGGTAGCTAATCTTGTTTGGCTTCATCTGGGTAAGGAGAGATTGAAGGGTGAAGGCAAGAAGCTAAAACCCATTCAGTATGGTCCTTTTTGAATTTTACAAAAATAGGCAATAATGCTTGTCAACTTGAGTTGCCAGCTTACATGCAGATGTATTCTATTGTGAATGTGGATAAATTAAAACTGTTTGAACCATCCATACTTGATGAAGAATCCACTAGCACCTTACCCTCCATCGAGGATCATTGTATCAACAAAGAGTTTGTCCTCCAGAAGACACTCTTTTAGAGAGAAAAACAACCAACACCAGAAAAGGAGCTTGTGAAGTATACCAGATCGGTTTGAAGGGTCACCATCCAAGATCAGCTAAATGATTTGCTAAGGACACTGCACAAACCCAATTTTCTCATCTGCAATTTTAAAGCACCAATAGGAGTTGATTCCTTCTAGAAAAGGACAGCAATGATTAAGGATGATCTGTTGGGTTTTAGTGGAAGTTGGGCTTTGATAGTTAATGGGCTCTTAATGTAATTAAGGGCACAAAGTCTTGAATAATGTTTTCTTTTGTGAAGAACACAGCCACGAAATTGTTGGTTCTTCACCGTCAAATCTGCAACATCTTTATATCAAGTGAACTAGTCAAGCGACACCTACGGCAAGCGAGATTTTTTGGATTTTTGTTATGAACAAATCATAGAACAGCAGTGCTTGTTGTCTATAAATAAGTTTGTCTTTGTTTTGTTTAAGGGGGAGAGAAAATAAGAAACTATTTTCCATACTCCTATTTCTATGTAATTCCATTCTATTGCAGCAATAAATTCAGCTTATTTGTTTCATCTTTATTGCATCTTAGGTTGATTTAGAATATGTGGATTCCCTTTTGGCTGTTGGATACAGGATTTTGGAAAGTTAGAATCGCAAGCAGATCAGTTCTTCTCGTCTTTTTCGATTGATCATCTTTTTCTTATGAGTTAATTTGATCGTTTCCTTCCTTCCTGAAACTTTTGGTGAATGGAACCCTCATTTCAAATTGCTTTATACTTGTTGCAGAAGTAACATTTTAAGAAACACAACCTTAGACAGGATTCATTACAAGAAGAATCATTTGGATATACAGACAACAGGGGAGAATGTAATATCTGTTGCATGCCTTGGGCCCTTCAATAAGTCAAAAATAGTTAGCTGTTGATTGCATGCTTTGGCCTTCTCCATTAAGTCAAAAATAGATGGCCACTATTTAGAATTTGTCATAGATACATTATTTTCTTTGTGTACATGACATTGTTTTCAATTGCTGAGATTGCATACAGATTGAAAAAATTTTGGACGGAAGCTTGGCACTTTGACTATAAATAGAAGGCATGGTTTGAGACATAAATACACCATTTCCTTCCTCTCCTTTAGTCACCAAAACAACACAAATCCTCTCATCATTTCTTCAGTTATTTTCTCTATATTTGATGAGTTTTAAAAGCCTTTAGTTTCAGCCTTTGTAGTTACCCTCCGGTCGTGGATGTAGATTATATTAACCAAACCACGTAAATCTTTGTGCTCTGTCCTATTTTATTTTGTCTATCTTTATTTTCATTACTATTTTTCGGACTATTAAATTTAACCAGTATCTGATCTAAGGGTATTTATGTAGCATCTCACTCTTGCAAGACCTGAACCCGATATCGATGGTGATATCCGAGCCCGTGCCTCACGAGGGTGGTATGCTAGAGCAATCACTGCAGTTCAAAACTCGAAAAAAAACATCTCTTTTTAAAATCAATCACATGCGCGAAAATCAGTAAATAATTTGGGCCTGATTCAAAACGAAAATATTTTCAAATATAACACAATTGCAGTCAGAAAAAGGCACTCAATAGTGCTCACCCATTTCATAGACAAAAATGCATGACTCAACTGGGCCCAATATCATCTCTGAACACTTCCCATAATCACAAATTAATTACTCAATAACCAATTAGGCCCAATGAATAAAAATCACTAATCTGAGAGAATTGCAGAACTACAATATACACAAAACAGTACTACACTAATACAAACGTGAACTGATCCCGACATCAAATTCTGACCTGCTTGCGGTAATCATGCTCCCGTTTGTCTAACGGGGTACTCTTCGATTCCTGAAAAATAATTGCAATGTTGGGTGAGTTTGAGAACTCAATGAGAAACCATCATCGATGGTTCACTCAATTCATGCATATCCAAACAATATCCAAACAATACACAGTTTCAATCAATACCCATTCGATATCATCATATAACAATTATCAGGCAAATATAAAACATTAAACCATTTTTCCTATGTTCACACTTAAATCCATGCACGTGACAGTTTCACATATAATCCTTTCCCATTATTATCCTTTCTTTTATTCTGAGGTGTGACTGAGCGCTTAACAGTAGCAGAATTCAGTAAGCGTTGAGCGTATAGCTCTAATCTGCCCTTTTCAGGCTCAGTAACAGAAATCGCGCTTTAGGAAGTAGGAGAGCCCTCTGGGTATGCACCACCTTCCACGCGTCAGTAGGGATAGGAGAGCCCTCTGGGTATGCACTAATCCCTTTTGAGCTTGAGGCTCTTTTTCAGTGATCGAGCTTGCAGCTCTTAGTAGCAGCTCCGGTCACAACCGTTATTATTAAATCAATTATGAAATTCACTTCTCACATGCAATCAGAAACAATTTATCAGAAACATCATTTCCCATTTTGTACTACCATGTGTTCACCATTTATTCCATGGAAGCATTCACAAACAATCACATGCAGTCAGATCCAATTTTATCAAAACAGTCATATTCCACAACATTCACAGCACAGAATAGTTAACAATCAGAAATTGAGGAACCAACTAGGTTACTCACCTGAACTTCCGAGCTACCTGCCTGGAAGTCTCAGCAATGCCCGTGAAATATCGATCCATCGGAGCCTCTATAACAGTCAAATAATTTCCATTACAAAATGCACAGTCAAAACAATTTGATGATGCACATGCCTTAAATAAAAGATGTACTATGCCTATTCATGACTTTTCCGGTGCTATATCCCATTTTTCATTTTCTTTTATCAAATGCTAACTTTCCATTCAATCGTTCAATAATCATTCACTTCCAAATCAATAACATATTACGGAACTCCATCAATTCCATTTCTAATATTCAGTCAATTTATCAAATCATACTCGCTCGGGTATTACCTCAAAATCAATATCACTATTCTCTATATTGAATTAACCCTTTTATGCCCAGTTCTTCAAATTCCCAGCAGCATTGAATTTATTTTCAAAGTCTCACACTATACCCCAATTATCAAGAACAATCCTCAGGTTGTAATACAATCACATTTTTAACTTTCTTTCTATAATTGAAATCTCAAAAGTCTGAATTCAAACTCTCATTCTTTTCCACAATTGTAGGCCTCTTTCTCTATATCATAACGAATCAAACATCACCTCAATTGGAGGTCTATACCATTAGTTATGCCCCAAAAATCAAATTAACTCATTTCAGAAAAAGGCCCCTCGTCGCGACGTATGGGCGCTCGTCGCGACGTGAAACCGGTCGCTCGCCGCGGCGAACACCTTCCATCAGTCTCGTCGCGATGCAAGAGAAAGGACTCGTCACGGCGTGAAATCACACGCTCGCCACGACGTCCAACCAAGCTCGCCGCGGCTTACAGAAACGGGGCTCACCGCGACGCACAGGACGGGCTCGCCGCGGCGTGGAACTCCTTTAGAGCTCGTCGCGACGTCTGCCGACCTGCTCGCCCCGATGTGCGAGTCGCACAGTCGTCTTCTCCGACTGATTTTCGCCATTTTTCTCCTCAAATCAAGCAATAACTTAACTAAAACACTCTAATCTTTAACAATTAACCCCATGAATGCATTAAACAACCCTAAAAACACATTAAGGCCATATACTTACCGATCGAATCACAAATCCTCAAATCTCTGAAATTTCTCTAACTTTTTCCCTTTTCTCTAACATCCACGATTAGCTCCCATAATCACATAAACTTCATTCTTCTTAAGCATCAAGCACGGTTTGGCACAAGAAGAAACAAGCAAACAAAATCTCAAAGGAAGAATCGAAAATCATCAAAGAAGAAGGGCAATCGTGCCCTAGGGAGAGGAGGAAGCTTCTCCAAGCTTTTAAAACCAAGGTATATATATATGTGTGGAACAAATAAGCCTCTTATCTTTTCCTCCAAAAACATTCAAATCTCTCTCCCTTTTCAATTTCATTTCCAGTCCAATTTGTCTCCGAAATTTCAATGGCTCATCATGTTAATCTCTAAAATCATAAATCTAAATTTTTCCATTGCCATTTACCAATTATTCTATCACTATGCAGTCAATCAATCCGTCTCTCGGAAAATTCCCGGTCCGGACCTTTTCTCCCGAATTTCCAGAAAAATTTCCTAAAGATCAATTGACAAATACTCTAAAACATTTCCTATTCAAATTTTCAAACCCACTATTTCCACAATTCCCAATAAATCATAATCAATTCTAATTATCTCATAATTTCACAATTCATATCAGTATCACAATTAAAAGCCGGGAAAAAGTCATGAGTGCATGTACCTACATATGCATGTGCAAAAGACTCATTCCTCTAAAAGTAGAGGCCAAATGAATGCTCAGTCGATAATATGCAGTACAAATCCTATCCCGTCCCAATTTACCAATATATCCTTCTATTCAGTGATGGGATGTTACAATTACCTTAACAAACTGTTATCAGAGTTTCTCGTTTGGTCTAACTTACCATAAGCTCTATAGTTGCCACTAAGGTGGACCCTCCACATCAGAAAGTAATTTAAATTTATATTGTGAATCTAAACGGGGCCCACTGTCTCGGATTTATTTTGTAGGGCTCACTATCTTGATTTTGTAAGCAGAGTTCAGCTTTACTTGTGGGGCCCACATCCCAACTTTGCCTGTGGAGCTTATATCTAATGTTTTTGTAGGGTCTGCATCCGGTGCTTTTGCGGAGTTTGTTGTCTCGGTTTCACGTGTGAGACCCACCTGTAGAAAAATAGTTAGAATATCAATTTTTAGCCATCATGACGATAACGAAGACCTCTATTGAAAAATTTGACCGAAGCGTTAATTTCAGCATGTGATAGCTCAAGATGCAATCTATTTTACAAGATGGGTGTAAGATTGTACTTGACGGAGTAGAGAAAAAGCTAGTAGATATGGCATCAGATAAATTCACGAATCTAAATAAAAAGGCTAAATCAGCCATTATAATGAATCTGTCTGATGGGGTTTTGCAGGAGGTTGTTGGTGAAAGCACAGCTAAAGATATGTGGGACAAGTTGAAAGCTATGTATATGAAGAAGACGGTAGAAAATCGACGTTATTTGAAATAGAAGTTGTACATGTTGAGGGTGACAGAAAGTACATCTATTCTTTCACATCTGGACAAATTTGATTCTCTTATTTTGTATTTGAAGAATGTAGATGTAAAAATTGAAGATGAAGATCAAGCCATATTATTGTTATGTTCTCTTCTCCAGTCCTTTAAATATTTTCGCGATACTATGATTTATAGGAAAGAGTCAGTCTCATATAATAGTATTAAGTTTGCATTAAAGTCAAAAGAACATATTGATAGGGACATCACTGGAGAGATTAGTGAAAGTCAGGCAGAGGGACTATTTGTACAGGGTAGATCTGAAATTAGAGATTTTGAAAGAAGTAGATCCAAAGGTAGGTCAAAATCTAGACATAGAAATAAAATTTGTAATTATTTCAAGAAAAGGGGCATATAAAGGCTGACTGTTATAAATTGAAATATAAGGAGAAAAATAAATTTGAGCAAATTAACAGCAACACCGCCAAGGCTAGTGTAGCAGCAGATAAGAATGAGGGAATTATCTTTGTAGCCACAGAAGATAAAGTTAGGTCTAATAAGGTGTGGATTTTAGATTCAGGTTATTCTTACCACATGAGTCCTGAGAAGGAGTGTTTTTTCCACTTATGAGTTATTAAATGGTGAAATTGTTTTGACGGATAATAATGCTACCTGTAAAGTTGTTGGTAAAGCTAAATCCGGATCAAAATGTATGATGGTATCATTAGAACACTCACTAATGTTAGACACGTTCCTGATTTGGAGAAAAATCTCATCTCTTTGGGCACTCTTGATTCTCAAGGGTACAAATTCTCAGCTAAACGTGGAGTTTTGAAAATTTTCTAAAAGTGCTATTGTATTGATGAAAGCTTGCAGGTTTGGTAGTTTGTATGCTTTGCAAGGATCTACAGTAATAGGTGTTGTGGCAGTCTCAACTGATGGTGACATTTCCAAATTTGTGGCACATGCGTTTGGGACACATGAGTGAGAAAGGTTTAACATTGTTAAGCAAGAGAGGTCTACTTTGTGGTCAAAGTACTGGTAAGATAGACTTTTATGAGCATTGTATCTTTGGGAAGCATAAATGAGTCAGTTTCAATTCTCCAGCTGTTCACAAAACTAAAGGTACTTTGGATTATATTCATTCTGATCTTTGGGGGCCCTCTCTTATTCCATCTAAAGCTAGTGCCCGGTATATGTTGACTTTTATTGATGATTATTCAAGGAAGGTTTGGGTGTATTTCTTGAAACATCAAAATAATGTTTTCTTAATCTTTAAGCAATGGAAAGTTTAGATTGCAAAGCAGACAAAAAAACATGTTAAGCGGCTACGGACAGATAATGTTTTGGAATTTTGTGGAGGTGAATTCAATGAATTTTGTAAGAATGAAGGAATTGTTCAACATCACACTGTCAAAATGACTCCGCAACAAAATGAAGTTGCCGAGCCCATAGACCGGACTCTTTTGGAAAGGGTTTGGTGTATGATCTCTAATGCAGGGTTAACACTTGATTTTTGGTCAGAAGCCATTGCTACAGCTTGCTACATCGTCAACCGCGCTCTTTGTGTTTCTCTTAATTTCAAGACTCCAGAGGAAGTTTAGTCTGGTACTCCTGTTGATTACTCTACTTTAAGAATATTTGGCTGTCCAGCATATATGCATGTAAATGAGGGAAAGTTAGAGTCTAGGGCTAAGAAATGTATTTTCCTTGGTTATGCTTCAGGGGTAAAAGGATATCATTTATAGCGTCCTGATCCCAAGTCACCTAAATTTGTAATTAGTAAGATGTTACATTTGATGAGTCCTCTATGTTGTATCCTAGAAAAGAGTCTTGTAATCATTATAATTTAGAAAAAAGAGGATAGTACATAGAAACAGGTGGAGTTAGAGATTGGTAGTTCAGGTCCTTCACAGACATCTTCCACATATCAGACAAATCAAGCTGATGAACTAGATCCTGATCATATTCAAGATGAACCAGTAGAAGAAGAACATTTCATAGCCACAAACAAACCAAGATAAGAGATTCGACTACCACAGAGATATGCAAATTTAGTTGCATATGCTTTATCAATGGCACAGGAAACAGGTGGAGACAGTGAACCTTCCACATATACGAAGGCAGTTTCAAATGTTGATGTTGATAAGTGGGTGGTAGCCATGAATAAAGAAATGAAATCTTTGCACAAGAATAATACTTGGGTTCTGGTGAAGCCACCAAAGGGTAAGAAAATTGTTGGCTGTAAATGGGTCTTCAAAAGAAAAGAAGGCATTTCAGGTATTGAAAATGCAATGTATAAAGCATATTTAGTTACAAAAGGTTACAGTCAGGTACAAGGTGTTGATTTTAATGATGTTTTCTCACCAGTAGTGAAACATAGTTCTATTCAGGTACAAGGTGTTGATTTTAATGATGTTTTCTCACCAATAGTGAAACATAGCTCTATTCGTGTATTACTTGCATTGGTTGTCATGTTTGCTTTGGAATTAAAACAACTTGACTACAAGACAGCATTCCTGCATGGTGAATTAGATGAGCATATTTATATGAAACAATCTGAAGGTTTTGAAGTTGCAAGAAAGGAAGACCAGTGTGTTTGTTGAAGAAATCCTTGTACGGATTGAAACAGTCCTTAAGACAGTGGTACAAGAGGATTGATTCATTTATGTTGGGTCATGATTTCTCTAAGAGCATGTATGATAGTTGTGTTTACTTCCGGAAGTTAGATGATTGCTCATTCATCTATTAATTGTTATATGTTGATGATATGCTCATTGTTGCCAAGACTGTCACAGATATTCACCATTTGAAGGCCTTATTGCATGGTAAATTTGAGATAAAAGATTTGGGAGCAACAAAGAAAATTCTTAGCATGGAGATAAGACGTAATCGAGAAGTTGGTAAATTATTCTTGACCCATGAGAATTATCTCAATAATGGTTCGGAGAGATTTTGTAGCACCCCACTCCCGACGAGACCCGAACCCGATATCCACAGTGATATCCGAGCCCGTGACCCGCGAGGGTGGCATACTAGGTCATTCATTACCTTTTTAAAACTCGTATGACATTTTCTTTTATTTTCAAAAACAATAGAGTGCGCAAAACAATCATTAATTCGGCCCAATTATAACAAAACATTTTCAAATGTAAAACCATTTTACTG